>PVJD01003009.1:0-178432 GCA_004026545.1 Mormoops blainvillei | reverse complement strand
TTTTCCATTTCAGTTATTTTTGAGTGTCCAGCTCAGTGACGTTAAGCACATTCACACTGTTGTGTAACCATCACCACCGTCCAGCCCCAGGACTTTTTCATCTTCTCAAATGGAAACTCATTAAACACCAGCTCCTCTTCCTGTCCCACCCCCAGGCCCTGGCAATCATGGTGTTACTTCTGTCTCCATGAATTTGGCTACTCTAGGCACCTCATCTAAGTGGAGTCTCCTGTTGTGCGTCTGGCTTATATAACTTAGCATAATGTCTTCAAGATCCATCCATGTCATAGCATGTGTCAGAATTCTCTTCCTTTTTAAGGCTGGTTAATATCCCACTGCATGAAAGGCCACATTCTGTGTATGCATTTGTTGATGGGCCCTTGGGTTGTTTCCACTTCTCTGGACTCTGTTCTTGCTCCCAGTAACCTCTCCACTTGGACCCAGCGATGCTGGGCACCACTGAGTGCCACAGCTTCCGAGCACACGCTCGCTGGGCTGGGGGTCATCGTCTTTCTGTTTTCTAAACCTGGTGTGAGGATACTGTGTACTCACCTGTCACTCAAGAGCACCTACGGTAGCGGTGTTACCAGCTGGCGGCATCCTTGGCCCCCACTGGAATTCATCTTGTTTCGTTATTCGCTACAAAGCAGGGTCTGTAGAACAAAAGGATCTAGGAAGGATTCAGGTTTTTGAAAGTTTCCTTCTGTAGTGATCAACAGTAATAATGAAATTGGCTATTTTTTTTTAATTGGTGCCTTCTACTTGCCAACAGTGAACTGGAACATTTATATATGTATCTCAGTTCTTCACTGAAGCTCTTTGAGAGGATGTTATTACTATTACAACTGAAAAAAATGGAACGCAAAGACTCAGTTTTCCCAGGCCCCCAATAAAGATGTGAATGGCAGGCTTTCTGGCATCTCCACACCCGTCTGCCCTCCATTGCTCTGATTGCGATTAGTCTGGCCTGGAGATGGGTGTCACAATTGTGCCAACTTGCCCCCCTCAAGAGTCCTCCAAAAGATTCGGGCACCTCTTGAGTTACCCCTCCTTGGCGAGTCCCTCCATCCCCAAACATTGCTTTCCTCAGGGGTAGACTTCATTGATGACCATCACTCATGGGAGCCCTGTGGGGAGTGGATTATAGGTGACAGTGCACCTAAATGAAGAGACTAGAGAAAGTCAACCTGGATTTCACACGGGTGGAAAGAACACTATATATACATTCTCTTCTTTCTTAGGAGTTCTCTTAAACATATTTTACCCTGTGGATTTATCACTTCCTGGAGTGTTTCCCATGCCACCTGTCTAGATCTGTTTCCCCAGTTGTGTTCCAGCAACAAGTGGTCCTATGTACAATTAGAGCTTCCTTAGCATTTTTGGGGGGTAGCTTCACAAGGTCCATTAGCACATTAAAGAATCTAAGAGGTCCAACAGGACTGTATTAATGTTAACACACTTGCTAAACGTCCTGCACAATGGAACCCTCTTTTCCAGTCCCATTTGCTAATGTATCCGTATCTCAGAACAAGTGTTCCCAGAGCACCTGATGGGAGCTGCAGATTGAAATGTTAGCCATGTGACCACTGCCAAGGCAAGCCGAGTGGGGGCAGGGGTGCTGCACGAGGAGAGAGCATCTTCTAGGGCCCTAAATGCTGGAGCTTTCTGATAAAATTGTAGCTAGCAGTTTGGAGTCTGTGTTAAGGAAGACAAAATGTATCTCCTGAAGTGTCTTGAGGACAAAGCTTTGGGGAGCTACCCCGGTTAGCTGCTTTTGGAGGCTGTTTGGAAATGCACATGTATGAACATGTGAACATAAGAGTGTAGATATGCATCACATAAGCCCCCCCCCCCGCCCCCCAGTTCTCCACCTCACAAGCGCCTGAAAGCCCTTGTGCTCTGGGGACACACTCTTTTCCTGACTCCATCTAGCTCCACAACCTGGGCCACACAGTCACCCAAGTTCAAGGGGTGTAGATGTGTATTTTTTTTTTTGACTAATCAACACATTTGTCAAATTAAGCTATTAATAACTTTTGCAAAATCTGTTTCAGAAAGAAGCACGGAGATAAACGATTGGCTGACTCAGAATTCTGATTTTTATGTAACAGATATTTTAATCACAAAGTCTGATGGATATATCCATCCATCCATCCATCCATAGACCTCTATTTCTTTTCTGCATGTTTAGGACTTTTGCTAGACCGAAGTCGTACTTTGGCAAAAAGGGGGCAGTGAGCAACTTCAGCTTCAGTTTCCATAGCTTGCCTCTGAATTTGATAAGTCTGGTGCGCTATTGGAGTTGCCAGTGTCACATCAGTGCGTGTCCCTGGACCCCGGACCGTTGTGTACCTATAAGGGCCTGGATTGAAATTCATCTTCGCTGGGCTACAAGGTCACGGCTCAGGCCTGTTACCGCTTACATTTATTTTTCACTCACATCAATCTTCTCTTTACTCACTTCAGTAGTTCAGTTCCTCTGATCTCCTGCATCTGTCAGTCTGTGTAGTGAGTGCGGGCTTTTCAGTATCCAAGGGGGGCTTTCTGTGCACAGCAAAGATTGCTTGTGGATATCTGGGTCTTTAATTAATGTCCAGGATGCTATGAGTACGAGTTCTAAAGATCAAAATTTCCTTTACTAGAGGTAAAAATTGAAAGTCAGGTTTTCCTTATGTCTCAAATTCAATTCATTCTATTTGCAAATTTGGTGATTTTTAAGTAATAAAATAAAAACTGTAGCTCTCAGGTGAGGCTTTGGAAAACATTTGGTCAACCCAAGTTGGAGACTGAAGTCTCTTGAGTCGATGGTTAGTCCCATTTACAGACAGTGAGGTGGATTCCTTTAAATACTTACATTGCACTTATAAATTTAATACATTTAATTTTTAGAAAGCACTTAGTGTATGTGATTGGGAGGGATTGCAACCAGATCTGTCACAGTACTTAATCAGATGCTGTAAGTCATCAAATACATGCAAGCATTGCTAGCTCTTGGAGATACAACGACGAACACCAGAAAACAGTGGATGGCAGTGCAGAAAACAGAAAATGCCCCTTGCCTTTATGGAGTTTGCATCTTAGAGCTCTTACGCTCGCTCCACCCTTGTGAATCGAATAAACCAAAGTTTTAAATGAGGAGAATTTCAAAGTCAAAATTCTTATATTTTTCAACTCAAAACTGCAAATCTAAAATCAATTATACATTTGAATTAGAATCGCAAAGCCACGTGTAGCTAATTAGTGTCTCTAATCTATCTGATACAGAAATGCCAAATGTACAAATTATTGTTAAGCCTGATTTAAAAAAATACTAATACTACAAAATTGATTTGCTTTGTCATTTCTCCATTTAATTCTATATTCTCCTAGTAGTGGATACTGGGATTACGCACCTGAACTTGCCTGGTGGGGAGCTCATGACCCAAGCTGTCCCTAGCAGGTTCAGAGATGAGGATCTAGCCTTGCGTATGACCAGTGCATCTTCCAATAGGACAGATAGGTGCATGGAGTTTGATTTTAACAAGTGGCTATAATAATTGGAATTCTGTATCCACTTTCTTCAGACAGTATTGGTCTCACAATATGCTGTTTGCTTTGATTCAGGCCTTACCTTCATGACCCCACATGATGTTCTCACGTGATTTGGATGGATAAGTTGCTTAACTGCCCCTCCTTCATCTCGTCCTTTACTCTCTGATCTGATTCAGCCACCCCAACCTATTTACTACCTACATCTTCTGTGTCTGGCCTTTGGCCTTAGCTCCAAGGGCATCTGTTGACAGCATGGACATTGCATGATATCCCTCCCCTGCAAAGCCTGCGTTCCGGGGTGCCTGAGTGGAGGTCTAGCTCTTCTTCCAAAATACCTGTAATCACTCTCCCCCGCATCGTTTCATATGAACAATGACTGTTTTCTGTTTCAAGTGTGTTTCAAACTTACTTTCCAGAAAATTCTGGGCTGAACCTTCCCTTCAAACAGATACACTCCTCAAACCCCTTCTATATAGAAATTCTGCAGCATTGCTTTTTTTCTTAAAACCCTTCAGTGATTCACATCGCACTTGGAATAGAAAACAGAGCCCTCAACATGGCCTGCAAGTCCTTGCACGACCCGGCTCTCACCTCCACACCCTCCTTGCACACCTTCCTGCAGGGCTCCATTTCAGTCACACTGCCCCTTCTTTCACTTCCTCCCGCAGAGGCCACAACTCTTCCCTACCCCGGGGCCTTTGTGCGCACTGTGCCCACTTTCTGAAACACCATTTTCCCCACTCTTTGCTGGGATGGCTCCTCATCCTGTAGGTCTCAGATTAACTGTCAGTTTTCTTCCAGAGAGGTTATTCTTCTCTGTAGAATGTGCTCAGTTTGTGCATTTCTTTGCTCACCACTTAGACCATAAGCTGCATGAGGCCACGTGGTGTTCTGTTTGTCCAGCACCCGTCCCAGGGCTGGACTATACTAGGCAGGCAGTAATTATGTGCTGAATGAATACATATCACAGTTGCCACAGCAGTTGCCATTAGCCTTCCATTGTAACTACTGTAATCATTCATATAACCACTTTTGGCTCATGGGAGGTACTGAGCAATTGTTTTTTGAATTGAATTGAGATATCTAAATGTCAATATCTTATGCATTAATTCATACAGTTATTTTTATTACCTTTATGTTTCTTTACACATTTAGTCTTCAATAGCTTCTAAAGCTGTCGTCTTTCTATTCTTAGTAGTCCTCTTACAATGAAGAAGACAGTTTAGCAAAATATGCCTTTTGGGGGGACTCTCCTTTTCTAACTTTGAAAAAAATGTCACTGAACATCAGTTAATTGGTTTACAGTTAGTAATAAATTTTGATTAGTGTAAATATAAGATACTTAGTGATTTTTAGTTATTTGTTTCTATACGCCATTATCCCAAGAGATAGATTAGTTACACCAGCCTCAGGTTGCAGAGGGCAGCCTTGAGGTATTGAGTGGAAGCTCTAGTTCTGGATTCTATAATGCTCGTGGTTTAAACCCCGCCGGCTAGGCAAGGTTCTCCAAAAACCTTCCTAGACCCCTGAAGAATTCAAGCCTTGGAATAGCACTGAATTGTGCTAGCACTGAATCTTAACCATTTAGAACCTGCTGGCTTTTGGGTTGTGGGGTCCTCCCCCATCAGCTTAAGATCATAGCCCCATATATTTCATATCCCTGTCTTTGCACCTTGGCACCGGTGATTATGAAGCAACAGCATAAAGACAATGATTTTGAATGTTGCATTGTCACAAATGGGAAAAAACTGCTCAAGGTGTAAAATAAAATACAGTATTGAAAAAGAAAAACCAGTTTTGTTTTGTGTTTTTTTGTTGTTGTTGTTTATAACACCAAAGAATTTTTGGAAACCCAAATGGGGAGATACATGTTTCTGAAGAACCGGTAGCAGAGCAGCGTCGTGGGGGTTCTCAGCATTGTGGCCGTTCGCTTTTAACTCCAGTGACCTCCGCACCCCACGCTGCATGCCAGCCAGGCCTGGTGCCTTGGCTGGGACGGTGCAGTGCCCCCTCCGCCCCTCCCGCGTCCCTGCGCCGCGCATTGTTGTCCTTTAGTGATTGGTTGTTGGGCCAGGAACAGCTGTGCAGAGCGGTGCTGTGTAACGGAGCTGTGGACCTGAATGCAGGTTAGCGGGCTGGTAGTAGCGACTCTCACCCGGGTTCCAGAAAAGAGGAAGAGCCAGGCCACCTCCACGGCGTTTGCCAGGCGGCGTAGACCGGGTACCCAGGCGTTTGAGGCTTTTGGATGAGCTCCAGGTGGCGCCCCTCCCCTGGCTCTAGCTGACTTCAGGGTTGGCGCAGGTGGGCAGAACAGGGCACCGCAGATCTCTCCATTCCCACGGAGAGGTTTCTCCCCCTTTCTGTGAGGGGGAGGGACCATCCTGAAAATATGTAAATATCCGAGCGCTGACTCCAGGCTGTGGCGCCAGCCAAGGTCCCAGCGCCGCCGCAGGGTGTTTCACAAGAAAATAAGAAGCCTGCCGGGATCTGTGCTCTAACTTAAGGCAGCTTGGTGATTAGCGTGAGACTGGGCGGCTGCCCGGCTTCCTGCCCTTCAATAGCCATCCTCCGCGCTCGCTACCAGGCGGCGGTGCCACTGTGCGGTGTCGATCGATCGTCAGGCTCCGCATCCTTGGCAGCCATGGCTCCCGTCGCCGCCGCGGCCAGTAAGTAAGAGCATGCATGTGCAGGGGGCACATGCGTGTCGGGGCACACATGCGCGCGCGCGCGCACTCACACACACGCGCGCGCGCAGGCACGCACACCACCCTGAGCCTGGGAAGGAGCAAGATTGACTAGACGCTGCAGCCGCGAGGACGACTCCCGCTCTTTGGATCTGGCAGAGCCCGCCCGCCGCAGCTGCTGTCTGCAGAGCTTGCTCGGATCCCTATGCACACGCGCCCCCCATTCCAGCCTCTGTAATGAAGACTGCCTCCCAAGGACTGCAGGGGAGGCAGAGCCCGCCTGCGCCCGGGACTGCGGGCCGCGCGGCTGGTAGGCCCAGGGGGACACGACTTGGACACTGTCATCCCCACGCCTCGCACTGAGCCGCCCCTCCGGCTTCCCGGGCGCCCGATCCTGAGTCAGCCCCGGAGGCCTCGGCTTCCTCATTTGTTTGGGTCTTTTGTGCCGGGGCTCACAGTTGGCTAAGCACTCCTGCGCTGAATCGGGCCATTGTCTGCGCTCCCATTGCTTTCACGCTGCAAGTCTCCGTGCCCCCACCCCGCCCGCCCCTCCCCGCCTCCCCCCGGCTGGGGAGCCTCCTAACGTGCCTTTCCCCCCAGGAATCTGGAAGCTATAAGCCGGGCGGATTGCAAATGAAGTGTAATGCATTGTGGGACGTGTGTAAAATCGGAGCCTTTGCTGTGGGGGGGTGTGGGGGCGTGGGGAGGGCCGGACCCGCCGCTGGCGGTGTAGACACCGACGAGGAGGGGCTGGGAAAATGCGCGCAGAGTGCGCCCGGGTCGTGCCCACCGTAGACTGATGAAGCCGCGCACTGCGCCCCGGCGCTGAAGCCCAAGGATCGGGGCAGCAGGTCGCCCTCCCCACCATGAAGAAGACCCGGAGCACAACCTTGCGGCGAGCCTGGCCTAGCTCGGATTTCTCGGACCGGGCCTCGGACCGCATGAGGTCCCGCAGCGAGAAGGACTACCGCCTGCACAAACGCTTCCCCGCGGCCTTCGCGCCCCAGGCTTCGCGGGGCTACATGACATCAGGTTGGTAACCGCGTTGCTGCCCCGGGCCGGGGCCACGGACTGCAGCGGGCTCCCTGCACCGCTTGCCGGGGTGCTGGCAGGGGAGGCCGGGCGCTGATGGATGCGATAAGTTATGGGGAAAGCAGGAGAAAATTAGCTCACATCCACCATTTTGTACCTCCGCAAGATCCAGAGCAGGCCCTCTCAATATGGGGTTTGAGAGCTATTAGTTAGGTAAAATAAGGGAGGGGGACGCGCCGGGCTTTTGGGCTGCGGGGAGATAAATGACTGCCAGCTCCGCGCAGCAGCCTCCTTGAGCTTTGTGGGAGAGCCTGCGTCCAGTGTCGCCTGCAGTACCCGGCTTGCTGGCGCCTGCATTGTGGCCAGTTATCCCAGTGGGCATTTAAACAGCTCCCCTCTCGGAAAAGGGAACAGGTTCCACGCACAGTTCTGAATGGTTTGAGTCAGGGAAGAGCCCCGCATACATCTCCGGCTCGTCTGATTTGCACGCAGCGAACTCTGTTGGAGCTCATTGAATGCATTCTGTGGGGTAATGGTGTGTATGCGGATTGAATGCTCACATGATTCGGTGTGGATTTAACATATGTTGCTTTGGATTCGGTTGTATGGAAAGAATGGAGGCTGTATCGTGTATTTGCATGTCAGACGGGAAGGACAAGCAAAAACGGTAAATGGAAATGAAGGCTTCCAAAAAGGTTTCATCTTAAATTGCAGTGCTGTTTCTGAAAGAGCCAGTTCCCCTTGGAAATACAACGGAATGGCTTTGGTGTGTGACTTGGGCATCCAGGGATAAAATCCTGGAGGGAATGCTGAAGGAAGAAAATGCGGGCACTCTTTCCTTGTTCTCTCCCTTCTTACTGTTGACCATTTGTATGTGATCATGTGTAAGACATCAATTTTTGTTTGTTTTTCATCCTGAAAGAATTAATTTTCTTCTAAACACAGTGTAATAGAAGGACCAAGATTATATTTGAAAGCACATCTATACCCAATCATTGTAAGTCCTGTCTTAACTGGGAAAATTGCTTAAAGCTTGCGGTTGGTACTTACGGTCTAACACTACTGTCTTCCTTCTAAAACAGCAAGTTTTAAAACACAGGGACCCGTATCTCATGCTTTAAAAATGTCTTGTGACCACATTTCCATGAATGTAAAACCTAATAAAATAACCATCTTTTTTACTGCAAAATCTGGCGACATAAGGATGTTGTACCAGTTTGAAATGTGATTTACAGCAAGACTCTAAAAATCTAGCCTGATTTTTTTGTATACCTTCAGAATAAACTACAGTTACACTCAAAATGCTAGAGGAGGCACATATAAAACTTAAAAATATCCTGCAAAAGGATGGTTAGATAGAGAATTCTGAAACTTTAAATCTAGACAAGCACGCCTTATATGTCTGCAAACCCCCAATTGATGCTACCAAACCTAAAATAATCCTAAGAATCCACAGGCCTCCTGGCAACCAGCAAGTTCCCAGACCATGAGATGTGGTCATCGTTCATCTTGAATATTAATTTCTCAATGAGAGTTTCTGGGCAGAAGGGGGAGGGAAGTGTTGCCTTTGTTCAAATCAAGGTGAATGACATAATGTGTGTACATTATCTAAAGAAGAGAAGGAGGTAGGCCAGATGGCTGTGGGGTCACTCTTCCTCCTTTGCTAAAACTAGAGAAAAAGTAAAACTCCCCACAAAGAGCAAGATCTCTGTAATCCTTAGTACCTTATATAAGAAAGCAGGAAATGATTTTCAAGGCCCCAAACCTTTTGCTGATGAAGCTGTTGGAGCCCCCTCTGGGTGCACGGTGTGAACTATGACCTCTTTGCACAGACAATGCTATTAACTTTTAATTCTGTTCCCTCTCCTCTTCCCCCGCCCTGGGGATGCATGCTTCTGTATATTTCACCTGTAGTGTCACCAAGTTTGGGGCACTGGATTGATCAAGATTGGAAGCATTTTTCCACTATATAATTTCTACAGAGCGTGTTCATAAAAGGTGTTGCTTATGAATGAGACATCTCACAAATTATGATACTTTTAGTTTGATATTTGCCACTTTGAAGACCCCTGAAGCAAACACTTTTAATACTATAGTTTAAAGGATTTGAAAAGAAAGGCAAAACGAAAACCACTAAACTGACATCTTAAGACAGTTTAAGTCAGTTTTTTTTCTGCCCAGCTAACTAGTATAATAAGCAGAGGGGAGGACTGGCCGGCACACCACCTTGATTAGTTTATTAGTTTTCATTTTATAGAAACTAATTCTGGGGCGCAGTTGATTGTGTCCCAGTTCCTCATGTTCTGTTATTTTAAGAGACGTGAGTTTTCAGGGAGCGGAGAATGGACCCTCGAGGTTTAATCTGGGCCTGCCGCGAACCAGCTGTGCCCCTGGCGAGTAACAGGACCCCTGTCCCATCTGTAATGGGCCCCGCCAGTCCACGCTTCCGTTACAGAATCAGGCTGGGCGGTGGCTCTGTAATGAGCCCGCGCAGGATTTCCGAGCGCTTACATAGAAAACGTTAGAAATAACCTTTGCCCTTTCTGCTTGCTGGAGTCATGTGCCTCCGTATGTGAGGTATGTGGGGAAAGCACTCCTTCTGCAAGGGACTCCTATGTCCTGTCATCCCCAAATGTTCCATGAAATGTCTGCTTCTTAGGGCTTGTCCTGGTGACCAGAGTCAGGGTGTGTGCGGGGGGCGCGGAGATGATGGATAAAGTCCTGGCAAGTTATAATCACTTACACGTTTCAATAAACAGCACCCTGTTGCCTTCTGCTCCCTCTTTCCGGAGATCCACTTTCAGCTTAGCTGCTCCAACTGTTTTCATGTGAAGCTACCTGTGTTGGCTCCTTTCACCCGGCAAGTGGAAGTGAGGGATATTACACTTGGTGGTGAATGACTTGATTCTTTATTTCCCAGGAGAACATGAACGTGCTTACAAAAGGTCACCTCTCTTGGTATTTCAATATCTGTTACACTCTTGTGAATGTTTTTATATGAAAAAAAGAGAAAGGAATATGAGTATATTGTATAAAACCCTTAGCATTTTTATACCTCCAAAGCAATTCGGGCTTAAGTTCCCTATCCCCCGGAGAGTCAGGACAGTTCAGACAAAAGTGTGTCCTTTGGTACAAGATTGCTTATTGCTTAGCGCAGATAGAACCAGGGAGTGAAACCTGGGTAAGTCCTTGCTGGTGGGACGATGTGCTGACTTTTGAACGTAGGACAGGCTTTTATAGATCAGTCATAGAAACTGTGTGTGCCTGATCTATATGGTGCAAAGTAGAGGTTCTTGTAGTTTGTAAGAATAGAGACTAGAGTCAACTCTTCCTTAAACTTAGCCACAGTAACACAAGAAAGAGATGACATGGGTAATTTTTTAAGTAGATAATAAACTTTTCCTTAAGTAGTTAATCCCTAGACTATTTTTATCTGAGAGCGGAATGCCCCACTAGTTGCTCAGAAAATCCCATTGATTTCTACCTCTTGGGTGTTTCTAAAATCCACCCCTCCCTCTTCATCTCTGTTGTTCGAATCTTCTGTTTGGTTACAATATCTTCCAAAGTGACCTTGCTTCTAGTCTGATTCATCTTCCATGTGTTTCTGGAGGTTTTCTTTTTTTTCTTTCCCTCCTAAAGCAAAACTGATCACGTTACATCTCTTTTTACCACCTCTCCCACCTGTGGATGAAGTTCTAGACTGAGGCTCTTCATGGTATGGCCAATCCGCCTTTTCTAACGTCCCTCCTGTTCCTTTCCCCAGTACCCTGCGCTCCAGGCTCTGGAAACTTGTCACCTTCCAGGACCAGTCACACTCCCCTTCTCTTTCCATCTTCTTCCAGATCCTCTCTAGAGGGAGTCGCTCGCATGGCCTGTGTTAGGTACCTGTGTAATGGCAGCACGGTCACACCGTGTAGCATTAGGGGTTGACGTGCGTGTCTCCTGTACTAGCCAGCAGGTTCCTCAGTGGCAGTCCGTGTTTTCATCACAGCTTGGCACTTAGCAGGCGCTCAGTAAATGTTTATTGGGTGAATGAATAAAACATAGCTTCTCTTAAAAAGTTGGATGAAGAGATGTTTTGAACCCCTAATGTGAGCTATCCTTTCATAACTGTGGAATAATTCATGTGTATAAATACGTACAAAGACCTAAGATTCTACTCTTCAAGGACTTCCTATTGTAGTGGCAACAGGACCAGCTCTTCGTCAGTCAGCCATTTGAAAGCAGTAAATAATAGCGTAGAATCAAGAGTCAACTGGGGTAGTTGATATGGTGGGTGTAAGTGGAAGAGTAGGTCAGAGAATAGAAGGATATCAATTAGAAAAGGCTGCCTGGAGGGAGGCTCGGCGGTGTTGTGAAGGACTGTGTAGGATTCAGAGACAGAGAAGGAGAAGGATTGGGGGAAGGTTGCGGAAGCGGCAGGAAGCAGTAGACAGGATCACGCTGGAAGTGGCTGTGTCTGTGGGAGACTGGTCATGCAGTAACTTCGGGGAGTCACTAGGAAAATGTGTAGCTCAGCCCGGTGGGATCTGGAAATGTGGGCGGAATTCAGTTTGTAGGGTAGGTGAAGATCGGTGAGCCTGGGAGAGAAATGATAAGAGGAGCGTTTTGGAAGGCCTGTCTGGCCATGGCCTGCAGGGTAGACGGAAGAGAGTCTCAAGACCAGGGGCCCGGGAAGCAGTTGCGGGGGACGATGCGGCCAAGTAGCAGACGATGGGGAGGGCCCCAAAGAGCGGGGTTTGCCCGCCCTGCCAGGTGTGAGCACACCCCCTCAAGCTTTCCTGTTATTAACTTCATATCTTCCTTTAACTTGACCTACTTTTTTATTTAAATGACGTAAAAAGTTTATATTTCCTGTGAAAGTATGGGTTTCATTGGATAAATGATAGTTTTCTAATCGTCATTAGAGTTAACATATTACTCTCTTAGTAAAAAAAAGAATTCAACTAGGTGCCACTTAAAATGACCTCCCGTGGCTGAGTGACACTCATGCCACATCATGGCAGCCCTGTATCAGCCACAGAAGGAGGGATGGGGCAGCGAAGAGGAGAGGGGGGCCCTGGGAGAACCACGGAACTGACCGTTCCTGGTGACTGACCGGATTTAAGAGCCGAAAGAAAATAAAAGGTGAGTCAGAGATGTTTGCCAGAATGCAATAAGTGGCCAGAAAGCCGGCGGAAACGGAGCAGATGATGAGAGCCATTTGGGACATGATGGGTCGGCCGTCCAAGCAGAGAGGTCCCGAGGCACCTTGGTAGAGGTTAGAGGTGTAGCTGGGGGTCCCCCCCTTAGCCGTGTGAGTTGGGAACCCGAGGATAGCTCCGCTTCTTGTACTTTGTGTTCTGCCTCTTAGAGAGGAGCCGATGACTGACTTATTTTCTTCTCCAGCAGATGGTCAGTTGGATTCCTTTAACTTTGAGTCCTACTTGGGTTTCTGAAAACCTGGACCCATTTAGGTTAGGATTTCTTGGAGATCGGCCGCTCTGCTGTTTCTAGAAGCAAAGTGCTTTTTAATTCTTGGATTTGTTTTTATTAGTGTTTACATTTATTCAGAAGCTATGGTGTTGGGGATAAAAGGGATATACTTTTGATATCTATAGTCAGGTTTGAAAAGAGTTAGAACAATGTGAGGAGCGGCACAACAGACCAGACCCGCTTTGTAAATAATGTGTATTTTAAACATCTGTCATATACTTACTCAACTGAAAAATTGTGGCTTAGGTAACTCATACTCACAGTTAAAATCTCCATTTATCTTTCTGCTTAAATCCATGATGGCCCCCCCAGGCCACCTCTTCTCTTTTTGAAGATGAAAGAGAGCCGTTTGGCAGCTGCCTGTTGGGCATTAGGGGAGAAGACCTGTCCATCAGATGGGCATGGTTTCGGGGGGGGCACCACCTCGCTCTGCACTTCACAGCCCACTGCGCCCCGACTGCAAATTCCTGTGTAGCTGATTCCCCTAGAAGAGCTATTAGACCTTTTATTGCTTTCGGCATATCCAACTTTTGCTTTGAAATCATTTCATTATTAAATGAAATGAAGGCCCCATAGCGATTGAGGTACATGGGACATTTCTCTCTCTCTCCCTTTTTTTTTTTTTTTGGCTGCCCATCACCTGAACTCCCTTCCTATGTCTGTGTAATTTCCCTCTATTAAGGGTTGAATATGTCCTCCAAAAGGATATATTTAAGTCCTAACTTCTGGTACCTGTGAATGTGGCCTTATTTGGAAATAGGGTCTTTGCGGGGGAAATTAAGTTAAGATGCGATCATACTGGAGTAGGGTGGGCTCTAAATCCAACATGACTGGTGTCCTTATAGGAGGAAAAGAGACCCAGATGCAGGGGGAGGGCCCTGTGAAGACAGAGGCAGAAATTTAGTGACGTGTCCACAAGCCAAGGTGGGCCGGTCATTTCTGGTCACCGCCGGAACCCAGGGGAGAGGCACGGAATGGATTCCTCCTCCCGGCCTCCAGAGGGAAACACGCCTGCCCCTGACTACGAGCCTCCAGGCTGTGAGAGAATGCATACATTTCTCTTGTTTCCAGCCACGCAGTGGCGGTGTCTTGTTTCAGCAGACTGAGGGGAAAAACGTGCCCACCTTATGACCCTTGGGGGGGCAGAAACCTCATTTCTCTGTGCAGGTGCTGACCTTGCCATGGACTTGCTTTCCTGGGCTGCCTGGCTTCGAGGGCATGGCGCCGGCCAGGCCTCCCCAGTGACACTCTCCCTTCCCGACTTGGAATCTGTTGCGTGGGGCAGGGCAGTGGGGCTGGAGGCCATGTTCCCTGGGGTGGCGGTAGTGCTGCAGGAGGATGCACTCCGGAGGCAGTAGGGACAGCTGGCAAGTGGCGTCCCGCGTGGTACCAGCTGCAGCGTCTGTGCGTGCCCGTGGCTGCCCAGGAGTCCTCACTGAAGCAGCTGTGGCTGCAGAGTTCCAAGCCTGGATCTCCGTGCCTCCCTCGGTCCTCTGAGCTACCCAAGACATTTCAGTAAATGAAAGGCCATGATTTAGAGCAGAGACACAGACCAGAGGGCTTCCTAACCCAACCTTTCTGTCACTGACTGAGTCAACTCAGGGAAGTTACCTCTTTCCTCAGGGCCTCAGTGTCCTTGCCTGCAAAATGGGAATAATAATGGTACATACCCATTGGATTTTGGTGAATTAATAGTTTACATAAAGACTTTGAGCCAAGCTTGGCACTTAGGAAACATTACATCTGTATTATTTATCATTAGTATTATTGAGCCAGCATTGGTTTCTCTCCCATATAACTAAGTCCTGAAGGACACGTATAGACTCTCAACAGGGTCTCAGTAGTTGTCCCTTCAAAGTATGACATAAAGAGGAAATCACTTGTAAGCTACATAAGGAAGTATGGTTGAGTTTTACTTTGCAACCATGTCATCTTCATTTTGTATCAGGCTTCCAGAGCCCTTGGTTCCAGCCCAAACCACCCCTCGTGCCCCTCCACCCCCAAATGCCCAATTTCCCTCTGCTTTGCATCCAGCGGACTCCTAGTGCTTCAGACTCAGCTCACCCCATTGGCTCTGGAGGAAGCCTCTTTGGCCTGTAGAGTGACTGAACTGCTCCTTTGTACTTCTGAGATAATTTACAAGTCAGATAATTTACAAGTCAATTGGCATTCTCTCGTCTGATACTCCCTCTAGACTGTAAGCTCTTTGAGAACTTGGCTCATGGCTCACTTGGTTTTGTTCTAGCGAGTGCTGGGTATGTAGCTGACGTGCAGCAGGAGTTTAAACTATAGCCGGGCACCCACTGTCGAGCTAACAGGCCCCGAGTGACAGTCCAATCTTGGACCTCTGGGTTTCACTTCCTTCCTTAACCCTGCTCCTAGTTGGTGCCCCTGGCGTTGGTGATCTGGGGTCACTGTGATCTGATCAGTAATCTTGATCCCTTCAGCCTGGGCCAAAGGAGAGCTCTGGGGCAGTTTAAATACCCCCTGGCTGTACATACATAGGCTTCTGTCTTGGGATTTTAAAAATTCCAAGATGACCCCTTGGTGAAATTATAAGACAGTACAGCTTTTTTGAATCCACTAAACTTCTAAGACAAAACGTCACTCTCGGTCAGGTGCTGGAGCCTGTAATTACAGCGAGGCTCCCCGTTAACCCAGTGCATGCATTCGAACTTTCGTTTTGAGTGGCTGTAGAATAATTGGAAAGAGTATTTAGACATTTTTTCTTTATCCTTGCTGACTGGTTATTTATAAGGATGACAATGGACAGCTGTTGATAAATTTTTAAAAACTGCTTAGAAAAGGTCTGTTTAGCCAGGGCGTGGACATGCCCAGAAGAGTGGAACAGTGAGGGTGGTCATGATGTCAGATGGGATTTTCGGCATTTGTCATGGTGGCTTCGGTCACAGGTTCATAAATGACTTCATGTAGCAGAGCATTGTGAGTTACAGTTTAAACTCAGGTGATTTGGTGTCCTGGCGTTTCATATGATCAATTTATCCTGTTTCTTATCTGTAAAATGAAAATCAAATTACATCTGATTTATAGTTGTTATGTGGATTAAATGAGCAAATATATGCAAAGTAATTAGCATAGTGCCTGACAATAAGAACTTAGTACATTTTTGCTACTATACCATTATTTCTTTTGGGACCTAACTCTACAGGATTGACTCTTTTCCAAATGTTTCACACCTGATGGAGAAGAAGGGAGACAACAGGCAACTCGTCCAGGGTCAGGCAGAGCTGAAAACAGGCCGAGTTACATGTGAGTCTTGGGCTTGGCACTCATTCAATTGGAAATCAGATATTCCGTCCCTTATCGATTTGGGTGTGAGGTCTAAGAGATCTCCAGAATCGCTCCTTGACTTCAGTGGGTTTGCCTGTCTTTGAATTTCCACCTTAGGAAAAATGGCAGAGAATTGTTATGTATTCAATTTTCTCATGAGCTGTAAATCTAAGAGAATTTGGCTTCACCTAAAATCAGGGAACTGGTGCTCGGTATCATCAGACACGATTTAATCTGAGACTCTTCTGATGACTTTTCAGTTGAAGGTAAAGAAGAAAAAGCCTCATCGGAGTTGGGGGTTGAGCTGTGTGTTTGCGTGTGTTTGCATGTGCCGTGTAAACGATGTCACCGAAAGGCGGCATGGGAAGGAAAAACTATGAGACCCAGGACATCTTTCAAGGCCTCTTTGGAAAGGAAAGCCCAGTGACCTCTCAAACCAAGTGTCTTTTCCTCCTCCGTAGTGATGGAAGTAGTGATGGTGCCATGGCGCCTCAGGTCAGAATGTCCTCGGGGTCTGCCTGGAGGTAGCGGGCTCCACTTTCCACGTGTCACTAGATCAGCCGCTTCCCTAAGAGAAGCTGGTCGGTAGCGGGACTCGGGGTCTTGTGGGGACAGCCTGAGCTGGGAGAGGGGCTTTCAAAGCCTAAACCACGCCCTCTGCCTCCTCTCACTTTCTGGGCAGATGTGGGAACCACTGCCCAGCAGGACCCGGGAATGTGAAGCTTCCCACTTTTCCGGGGTCCACTCCTGAATTTCCATTTCCCCTATTCATTTCAGCACGCTGCCTGCTCCCATCCCCCTGCCTCAAAGGTCCCTTCCTTAAAGTCCAGGGAAAAAGTACCTAAAGAAGAACTTAAGGGTATGGAGTAGCTTGCTTTACATGATTGTAGCTAACTAACTGAACTTCAGAAACATCCTCTAGCTCTGGACACTGTGTCTCAGTTAGCTGGAGTGCCAACCAGTAACCGAAAGGTTGAGAGTTCAATTCCCAGTCAGGGCACATGCCTAGGTTATGGGTTGGATCTACAGTCCAGGCGTGTACAGGAGGCAACCGATCCATGTTTCTCTCTCACTTTGATGTTTCTCTCTCTCTCTCTCTCTCTCTCTCTCTCTCTCTTTCTTTCTTTCTCTCTCTCTCTCTCTCTCTCTCTCTCTCTTTCCCAGCAATGAAAACAATATCCTCAGGTGAGGATCAAAAAGAAAGCATCCTCTAATTACGATTGCAAAATACAACAAAAGCTCTGGTTTTTGTTGATTCCAGCATAGTTCTTTTGGAGACTACAGATCTGATTTTCCTACATGTTGTGCCCTGCCTGGTGTAGGTGACTTAGACATGTGGAGAATGTCAGAGGACATTTGTTTGGGATGCAAAGGACCTAATAAGTGCTGACATATCATCTTGATCTTAAGGGCCAGAAGTGGAGATTTCAATGCTCAAATGGACGGAGGTGAGAAGGCAGGTCTGTCTAGTGCCGCCCTGCGGCGGGCGTGTCCTTAGGCTGGGACTGAAGCTGTGGACTCAGGAGAGGCGTGGCTAGTGGTTGCGCAGTGTGTGTTGTGTAGTCAGATCCTGTGAAGAAGGCTTCTGCTCAGCTTGGGGACGGGGAACCAGAGGGCAAAGAGCCTGGCCTTGAAGCACAGGCTTCCTGTCTTAGCCCGAGAACGTGCTTCTGACAAGATAACAGAGTTCCCAGGTGCTCCTGAAAGGTAGATACTGAGAGGGAGCCTTGGAACTCTCAATTCCGTTTTCCCCCAAGGAAGGAAACCGTTGTTTATTGAGCATGTACTTGGTAGCAGCCCAACCATAAGAACCACCTCATTTAGTCTCAGAATAACCCTGGAGGCGGCCACCAATTAATATTTTCAGCAGCATAGATGACAAAACTGAGGTTTTATACACACACACACACACACACACACACAGAGTTTATTTTTTAAAAGATTTTATTTATTTTTAGAGAGAGGGGAAGGGAAGGAGAAAGAGGGAGAGAAACATCGATCAGTTACCTCTAGTAAGTGGCCCAACTGGGGATTGAACCCGCAACCCAGGAGGCATGCGCTCTGACCGAACCTGCAGCCTTTTGCTTTGCGGGGACAACGTCCAACCCACTGAGCCACACTGGTCAGGACCACATACATACATACTTTAAATCATGTATATATTTGACATCTATATGTTAAATGTTAGTAAAATTAACTTCTGATTTTTAAGCAATTATTAAATATTTCCTTTCACTGCTCCAGGGGTTCATCTGGCACTTTCTCTAGGGACCCTGCTTGAGAGGCCGCCGTTGTACTGAAAGGAAAGATGTTAGAGCTCCCTGCATATTTTAACAGGCTTAACCTCAAATATTTGTGTATGTTACTTGAAAATAACCTGCGCTGGGCCAGCCGAAGTTCTGAGAATCACCTTGCTTTGTCCAAAGAACAGTGGAGACTCTTAAAGCTGGTAGAGGATTGGGGTGGGGGGCGGTTATTGCTGGACTATTTCCCTGCCGCTGCCTCTTACGTTCTCTTTTCATCACCTTAGCGTGGGCTTCTTCTCCGTCCCGTGGGAACCCCTCGGCTGTCTTAACTGGCCCAGTGTTCTCAGAAGCTGTCAGTCATGCACTGAGCATCTCTGGTTCCTGCTGGAGTTGAAGTCTTTGGGGTTGCCTAGTTCCTGAGGCTTAACTTGTTTGGCACAGAGGTAGCAGACAACAAAATTTGAAACTTCACATAGAAGGACGTCCCCCATGTACATGTAATTTCATTAATTTGTAGACCATTTTCTTCTGCTAACTCATCTTCTCTTGCACCCTTCTTATGAAAAATTGCCGAGGAAACATTAGAGTTAGTACCGTCTATCTTTTGCCGTCTGTTGTCATAAGAGTTTAGACTGAACATTAATCTGAGTTAAGAATAGGGCAGAGTCCAGATAATTGAATGTGACAGTAGCCAACATGGTAATTTTAACATTTTTTTAAAATGTTTTTATTTGAGAGAGAGGAGAAGATAGGAAGAAAGAGAGGGAGAGAAACATCGATGTGAGAGAGAAATATTGATTGGCTGCCTCTCCTGGCACCCTGACTGGGGCCCGAAGCCTCTCTGTAAACGTGCATCCCGACTGGGACCAAACCCGCTACCCGGGCCTGTGCCCTGACTGGAATCAAACCGGTGAACTTTTGCTTTGTGGGGCGATACCCAACCAACTGACCCATGGTCAGGACTTTAGCACAATAATTTAAAGTCATGGTATCAGGGGGCAAAGAGGGAGGGCTTAAACGGGTCTGAATGATATAAAATAGGATTAAGTCCAAGGTAATCAAGAAATGAATAAGGTAGGAATTTTGGTGAATATGATAAAAAATACAGATGGAACTAGCAATTAGGACATAGTTGTCATGATGTTGCCAGCTGGTGTTTTTGATAGGAGGTGGGAGTGTGCATGTGTGCTGGTGTGACGCCCTAATTATTGCCTCATTCTGCCCTTTCTGGGACCTAACCAGGGCTCCACATCTGTGCAGCCCTACCGTCGGCCCGTTCTATCCTCTCCCTTAGGAGATACGCTCCTTTCTAATCTGCAAGGCAGTGAGCAGACCCCTCAGCAGGACAGAGGCCTCCCACCAGGACCCCTAGGAATGCACGTGGTTCTGGGCCTCTCCTTGCTGGTGGTGGATTGTCTTGCAAAGGACGTGACAGGCCCAGTGTGGTGGGCACGGTAGTCCCCAGAGAGGACAGAAGCACAACTTTGTGTCTAGCTGAACAGACAGGGCCGGAGGAGCTACGGCGTGTTATTTTAGGGTCCCGTTTTGCGTTGCTTGCTTCCCAGCTTTGTGGCAACTTCTTTCTAACAGACTGGTTTTCAGTTTGGGCCACTTGTCCTTGGTGCACCTGTTCCCTTTACATAGGTTAGGAGGAGGAGCCGCACGATCCATGAGACATTGCCCTGCAGGACTCGTCGCACTGTCTTCCCAGTTGCCTGCTGAATGCGACAGCCTCAGTTGCTGCCTTTATTTGTGGAAGAAAAACCCTTGGGATTAACAACAACAATAAGAAAACACATGCACTTAGGGCTACTTCAGTGCCTGAAGGAGTTTGGATCTTGCCCTGAAAAGACTCTTGAGAAATGTATATATTTCAGGTGGAGAATACTGTGGGGAGAAAGCTAGAGGGAGAGCCTTGGTCTTCTGAGATTTGTGAGAGACGTCGGTTCTTGGTGGGGGGTCAGGAAGGAGGTGTAGAGCAAACCCGTGGGTCTTGTCAACAGGGGCGTGGACCACTGACCCAGTGACGTACAAGGAAGGTCGTGTGGCTCTGGGGCGGTCTGTTCTCAACGTTTCGGAGACAGGAAGGAATTACAGACTTGGTGTCTCCTCGGAAATGGTCCTGACAAGAACACCAACTGCTACTTGGAGTGATAAGAATTTAAAGGAAATGAAGATGTCTAAGAACGGCATCTTTTATCCAGAGAAAAACAAGTTTTGGATTAACGCGTGATATACAAAATTGGGTGATGCTTTGGACCTGTGATGTCACTCAAGCCCAGAAAAACATCCGCTCTAACTGGCTCCACACATATTCAGGTGAATATATTTTAATTGTTGCCTTGGGTTTCATACACACAGTCTTTGAAGAGGTAACTTAAAGTGTTTAGCTATTCGAAAGATTACATGGAATATAGTCATATTCGAAAATGCAGAGATTTGCTGAAGTCTGGGGACCTGTGCATTACTAATGATCAGTTTCCTTTGTACGGCATATAGTGTGAGACTGTGACCGAAAGGATATAGAGCTGTACCCTGGATATCAAGTAACTAGCTCTACTGAAGTTGAACACTTTGTGCTGTTTTTTGACTCAGTAGTGACATCTGCCTTCCCTGGAATAATCCAGTATATAACTTAGATACAAATGTTATAGGAATGTCAGGCAAAGCATGGTGGGTTTGGAAGAAGCATACATTCTCTCCTTCTGCTACATTAAATGAAAATATGTCGGGCCATCGCCTCCCTGAGTGTGATTTCGAGATACAATCTGTGTCAATAATTGGCTGATGGGCAGGCAGGCATAGCTGAAGTAAAAGCTGAACCAAGCCGAGAGGGCCGTAGGCCCCCTGGCCGTAGGTTGCACTGGGTTCTTCTGAGCCGTTTGTAAACATTAAAACTAAATGAACAAAGAGACTTTTGCTCAGGATTTATAACTCTCACTCCTCACTCCACTGCCACACGTGCCCAGAAAAGAGCCCGGTTAGTAGCTGTGGATGGTGGGAAATGGTGGCTTTGGTGAGCTCACAGTTAAATGCATTTCCGGGCACGGGAGCTGTCTTGCTGGTATGGCATTCACTGCTCTCTATTTTTGCATCTCTGTTTACAAGGAATTATCCTAGTGACATAACTTTTGTTTTTAAAAAGGAAATTGGTTCTCAATATAAAAGTTCAAAGCTTAGTAGAATATTAGGAAGCTACATTTCTCGTTCTTTTTTGGTAGAAGAGCCGTCTTTCTTTTTGATACCATCACTCAGTATTTCTGAGACGCTGGTTCAAATGATGACTCGGAGCTGCAGTATTTTCTTTTTTTCTTGCATGATATTCCGAGAGACATATGTGCCTTCGATAGATGTCTCAAATCAAAGCGACTGAGTGTAAACCAAAACAGAACATCCTATTGGGGGTAATGAAAGTGTCTTGATTAGTATCAAAACAACCTTTAAAAACATTCATCTAGAAGCTAGAGTTTGTTGTTGAAAAGACTGTATCAAACCCAAACTCTGGCTTGCTGAGTAACTTCTTTAAATTTATCGAAAGACCTTCATTCATTGTCGGCTACAATATATTTATTATGGCGCCACCATGTCCCTGGTGTTCTCTTCTGTGGCTCATTCAGTGATATCTAAGGTCTAGATGCAACCAGTGGATAATGCCAGGTATCTAGGCACAATAACAAACACAGACTCCTGTTCTCACAGAGCTACGGGTTGTCGGGAAAGACAAGAACTGAGAGAAGTTCACTGTACCTGGGAGGTGGTGTGCAAGGTGAGGAGAAGCGAGGACGCAGTCTGGAGAGTGAGGCTCTGCGGGCAGGGGAACGGGCAGGGCATCACCCGGACGGGATCGCCTGGGCTAGTGAAAGGGGCACTGTGGATAAAGACACCAGACTAGCAGCCATCAACTGCAACTGTCCCAGCAAACTGAGACACATGGTTATCTTACTTATAGGGGTAAGACATTTGCATGTTATGCAAGAGGCAGTAAATGTGGAGCCACGGAAAGTGTTTAATCTGGAAAGTGATGTAATAACACTTTGCATCATGAAAAGCCAAAGGGGAGGCCCGGAGACCAAGTATGGACTGTTCCAGGGCCCCAGGCTTGAGGGGGTGGTGACTGGGATCTTCTGATGACAGTGGAGAGGCAGAGTGGTAGACCTCTGAGAGGGGCTTTGCAGACCCAGCAGATGGATCAGATCCAGTGGGTGCACAGGAAGCAATCGAGGGTTACCCCCAGCTTCTGGGTAGGAGAGCGGCATTATTTAGTGAGATGGAAATGCATGGGGACAAGGAGATTTGGGGTAGGGGACATTGCTGAGTTCCACATTGGATATGTTGCATTTGAGGTATTTATGCAGATAGGCACATAGAGATGTTTGATAGACATTTTTTCCCTTATGTGTTAACCTGAGAATCAGCCTACATAATATAGGACTGGTATTATTGCTTATGGTTTTAATTCCCCATTAAGATGTTAAGTGCAGAGATTCGCTTTGTTTCACTCAAGGGATCAGGTCAGTCTTGAATAACCTAGTTACTGTTTTGAGCCTTGTGCAAAGCTCCCTCTTGCAGCAACTTAAACTTCACGATGAAATGGGGAACCCAGCTTCCTACAGCAAGAGTTTCCCAACTGCCTGTCAGAACTGTAGAAGATGTGGGTGTCTTGGCAGCTTTAGAACTAAAGAAACGTCCCCCACGAGGGCTCCTCACTTAAACAATATTTATAGCCTCTTGCAGAATATGACTTCAGAAATTCTTAGTATTTAGAAAGTTCTTATTGTAACGAGCTTGCCTCTATCCTCCCATAGAGCCTCAGAACATACCCGTGGAGCTGACAAGAGGCAGATTCACATTCTAAATGACAGTGAGAAAAGTGCTTACTGCCAGTGCTTTCTGAATGCCGTCGTGGTTAATGTTTGTATTGTTTGGTATTTTCATTTTTAAGGTGCATCAGTTGAGGTCCCTGCTTCAGCTCCTGGATAATTTCAGGAGCAGATTATCTGGATCACGCCCAACATTTATTAGAATTTATGGACAGATACAAATACCATAGCTTTTCCCAACGCATTTTAAATGATAGTGATTAATTTGAAATTTAATACTGTAGGTTTAAGCAAAAGACATAATTGGGAATGACTTTCCTTAACTATTTAATCTTATTGAAATTAAAGTGACTACCTGTACAAAAAATCTGTACAAAAAAAACAGGAGAGTCTTAGGTCATAACACACGGTGCTCAACTTGAGTATTATAATGGTTTCCGTTTTGAATACTGTAGTTAAAATTGTAGTATCTTATGTTTGGGAAAGTTTTTGTTCTTTATTTTTACTATATCTCATCCTCCTTCCCTCAAAGGATTTGCAGTGCCTTAGGTAGATATTTAAAACATGATACAATTTTAAAAATTAAATAAATGGAAAAATGGACAAAGAGAGAATAAAAGGACGAAAGTGAACTGAAGGTAGGGTGGTTAAGAGTTCATGGAAAGAGGATATAGTGCTGGAAGTGCGAAGAAACTCAAACCGGATTCCAGCCCATGTAAAGATTATAACTATGAGGGTTAATTGAATAACCTGCTCTGCTCTTCGGCTATGCTGCCTGCCCACATTCTCTGAAATCCGGAAAAGGCTTATTCAAGCACCTCGATGTAATGATATAATTATCTTTTATATTTTATATAACCTGTCTTTTATTTCTGTCTCCTTTACTGATTTATGTGGCTCTGCAGTAATTAGTGACAGTTAATTAAAACAAATACTATATCCAAATTCTTTTATTCAACAATCCTTCATTTAGAGCCGTGCTTCTCAACTCTCTCGGCCTCAGTGGCTGTCTTCGTTTCAGGAACAAGTGGTCTGGTAATGCTTCCTTTGCTACCCAGAAATACAATCTTACCTCACACCTAATTTCAGAAAAGAAAAAAACAACAACAACAAAACCACAATGTGTTACCTAATTGTGATCTAAGTGGGAACTCAAAAGAATGTAATTTCTAATAAAGGAATGTGTATTTTAATGTGCACATGCTGGGCTAGGCTAGGGCCTCCTGGGAAGGTATGAGTCGCCAGAGGCCTGCACCTGGCTGGGTGTCACCACCACGTGCAGACGCAGCCGATCTAGCCGTTCTCCAATAGGAGCCGCCGTTGCCATCAGTGACACAAAATTTTGAAACGTGTACTAAGTCAAGGCAACATTTCAACAAAGCGAAGTTTGTTCCCTGCCCAGGTGTAATCCTGGAAAATGCTGTTTATTAAAGCTGGGCAAAGCAGCGTTGGGTCCGTGTGTCAAATGGAGTTCGGTTCTGAGTGAAAATGATTACAGATCAGTATTTCCCAGAGCAGGTGTGCACCGGGCCCTGGGGAAGCAGGCGCACGCCCTCCGGGTCCGCCCCGCGCCCTGCAGCGCCGGCAGCGCCTGCAGCGTCCCTGGCGCCTAGGGATACAATGCGACCTTCTTCAGCGCCCTGGCGAACAAAATTGCCTCACAGGTGTTCAGAACGTCTCTAATTGGTGTCACCCTGCTGAGAGAGAAGAAGAGGAAGATGAAAAGAAGCAATTTCAAGTTCATCTGTAGGGTCATCTTTCCCCGAGGCCTGGAATGTAGCATTTGGGGATCAGCTACTTAGAGAAAGATAAGGTTGAATGAGTTTGTCTTCCCGTTCCAGAAAAAACAGAAGGAAAACTGAGGGGAGAGGGACAGAAAGTGGGGTGAGTGGTTTGAGGCAGGGCAGTTTGGTAGCTCAGGGAAATCAAACTGAGCTGAATCCCAGCCCTGGCGCTTGGGAGCTGTACGATCTGGAAAAATTATTTTAAATTCTGAGTCTCTTTCTTCACGGGTAATACAACTACTTGTGCCTCATTGATAGGGTTGTTGTGGGACCTAACGGGGGGATAATAATGACAATAACTAACATTGTACCAGAAACCCAGGACATTCTTTAGAGCTGTTGGCTTCCTGTATTCCCTCTCCTACAGAGTTCATAATGATGGCACTGGCATTTCCAGGAGGGGATGTGACGCTAATAATTAGGTGAATTTTTTTCTAGGTTCTTAATTTTCAGGTTCTTAATGTTTAAGATAGAAAACCAGATATATGGTACATTGTGGACCCCAAAGCATCCTGAATTTTCATCAAAATGAACTCTCTGCATTTCAGATTTGGATTTTACACTTCAGAACATTATTTGGGGAGTAAAAAGGGTTGTTTTTTTGTAAAAAATTACAAAAGAAATACTTTGCTGTAGGGATTTCAAACACTACACGTGTAAATAAAATTAAACCTGAAATCCTTGCCACTCCAATCCAGCTCCCTCAGGGAAATCAGCTGCTAATAGATTTTAAATGGATGGACTCCTATAGTCTTCCTTGTGGCCTTGGCAAAGACTGACTTTCTACTTGCAGTCCCCGGCACTGTGTCTGTGAACCTTTCTCGTCTGTCCGTCTGTCCTGCTGAAGTGCCTGGGGATAAAACACCCATCTGATTCCACTCATTCTAATTGCCCTGGATGGCTCTTTGTCATAGCGCTGTGACTGATGTTTGTCACTTTATATTCTCTGGGAAGGGTTTGGCATATTTTTTTCTTTCACAGTGGATCATGAATTTATTAAATAAATGGTTATGCTTTATTGTAATAAATTATTTTACTTTAATTTCAGGCCTTCTGGTTTGTTTGTTTGTTGTTGTTTTTTTGTATAAGAAAGTTGCTCAAAAATGGAAAATCTGGACCAAAGCATTGAAATTGTGATTATACATGACATTTCTGTAGGCGGAACTGTGTCTGAAGATCATGAGTGGAAAAACTAGATTATGAGAAGCTAAGGACCTTTTTGAGTATACGTAATTAGAAATGTTTATTTAAAGAAGAAATATAGGTGTGTGAAAGTCTTTAGTGTTTAGAATTAGCAGCCTGCTAATGTTCCTAGAGGTACAGTATGAACAGCTGTGGGCCGCGTGACAGTTTGTCTTATTCTGTAACTTTGTGCAGTTTTATCTCTTGGAACCACTGGTATGTGTTGTTAATGCTGTCACCTATTTCCATTATAACTAATGACTTAAAGCCCTTTGTAAGAATGAGCAATTCTTAAAACCTTGGGAGATGTAATGTTGTGGCTAGAGGACCGATGCTTTTATGTATGATGAGTTTTCTTTACAAAAGCATTATCTTATTGATTATCTCTTGAAGACTTTATTTATTTATTTTTAGAGAGAGGGAGAGGGAGGGAGAAAGAAGGAGAGAGAAACATCGATCGGCTGCCTCTCATAGGCGCCCTGACTGGGACCGAATCTGCATCCCAGGCATGTGCCCTGACTGGGAATTGAACTGGTGACCCAGTTCGCTTTTGTGGGATGATATTCCAACCAACTGAGCCACACCGGGCAGGGATATCTTATTAATTTTAATGAACTTTGAAGTGGGCATCCTAAGTAAGGAGGGAAGCCATGATCACAGCATCTTGAGTGAGCGTGTGCATGTATTTTCGTGCACTCAGAGTGGCGCGTGGTGTCTTTGATGCACAGTGAAAGCCTCCATGCCGGGGACCGTGGTGAACTTTCTTCCAGCTGGTAGACATTCATTGTCCCTTTTCTTCTCTGAATCATGCTCTGCGTAAGACAGAGGTGAACACATGCAAGGAAAATCCCACACGTATTGAAATTGCCATATTTTGCTATGTGTAATGCTCTCCCGTGTACAATGCACACCCACTGTTTTGTGCACATTATGCACGCAATTATTACACCCGTGGTGTGTAATCATTTTACCCATGTATAATGCACATCTTTATTTTTCCCTCAAAAATTTGGGCAAAAAAGTGCGCAGTATACAGGGCAAAATACGGTATTTAACCTATGTGATGCTTCAGCTGAGATAAAAACCTGTCATTTAAAAAAAATTATTAATCCAGAATTCTCCTCATTCATGTCAGTTCCGCATTTAGACCCAGGTTTACTGAAAGGCTGTACTAACTTCTTCCTTTGACTTGAAAGCGAGAGTTTCCAATGGAGCAAAGGGGACCCTTGTCTTACTTTCTGCACAGGAAGCCCCAGCCCCCTCCTCTGATGGGCGAGGCCATGGTGCTTGCTTAGGGGTATCAGTGTTGGGCTGAGAGCTACTCAGGGTTGGTGGACAGGTCCCTGGGGACTTACATTCAAGCCAAGAGCATGTATGTCAATTACACTGCAATAAAGCTGAAATAAAATAAAAAGAAATAGTCTTCCTTTGAAGGCAGAGCTAGAAATTGCATTATCGAGGTCACATCTGAAACATAATCTTGTCCCTTGCCATATACCTAAGTTTTTACTCCTTAGTTTGTGAGTTACATGCCTATAGACTTGAAATCAAAGTTATAAAAATATAAAAATATCCACCACCTCCAGCCCTCTTTACTTGTTATTGTTTGTGTGTGCTGGGGGGTGCATGTAAAAACACAATGTGGGATCTATCTTACTGGCAAATTTTTAACTGCAACAACAGTGTTGTTGGCTACATATCGTGCTGTTCCAGGGGTCCATACTTAACTCCCAAGCCGTCAAATCAAGTTGTATACATTAGATATGTGCAGCCATTTGCATGTTAATCAGACCCCAATAAAGTCATTGAAAATATTGACAAATCTGAAAGCAGTCGTCTGAAAGCTGATAGCAAGGTGACGTTTGAGCGATGTCTATGCACGTTATCGGCGGACGCTCCTCCTGGGCCCAGGTGTGGTGTGTGTGAGCTGAGGTAGCAGGACGCCATTATGACCTACCACATTTTAAGATGACTTTCTGTAACCCGAAAGGCTACAAAATCTGGAAGCCATTTATTTCATCAGTAGATGATTTAAACTCGGTTCTGACTTTTCTGGACAAATTGTTGGCATTGACTACTGATGAAAGATTAAAGCTGAATTTTGGAAATATAGCATTGCTGGCTCTATTCGGAGTAAAAGTTGGAAAAATATTGCAAGCTTGCTGAAATTGCTTCGAAATCTTCCATCCGAGTTAACATACCTTTTGTGAGACTGGTCTCTCAAATATGGCTGTTATTAAAACAAAACTGAGCATTTTAGATACACATTAGCCCTGAAAATCACATTGCCCCCCATCCAGGTTAGATCAGTAAATTAACAAGCATGAAGCAAGCTTCTTTGTCACGTTAAAAACTTTATTGCTATACTTAGTTCATGCAGATGTGAACATACACATTTAATACAGGGATTACTATTTCTCTCTTAAATTTTGTTTTATTACAATTACAAAAGACAAAGAATTATGAGTATAATAACATTCCTCTAAATGAATTGTCCATGGACACACTTTCAGCAAACAGTGTGTAATATTTGCCTTTTCTTTTTCCTGTGTTTTATTCATTCTGATTATATTTATCGAAATGTAATTTTATCTCTGCATATAATAAAAATTTGGGAAATGAAAAACATGTAGGCTTGGTCTTTCTGGTTTTCATGTCATTGATTCACCACCCCCCCCCAGTAATTCATTTTTATTGTATTTTACAAAAGTATCCTTTGCCACATGTAGCTCAAGAAGCACTAGCACACGAATCCATCTGCAGTTGAGGAAATGAGCGGCTATTGAGTTTATAAGCACATAAAAAATTTTTTTTCAATTACAGTTGACATTCGATATTACATTAGTTTCAGGTATACAGTACAATGGTTAGACATTTATATAACTTGTGAAATGATCCCTGAGATAGGTGTAGTTCCCAACTGACACCACACGTAGTTATGAAAGCATTGTTGACTATATCTCATCTTACAAGCATTCCCTCTTCTAGTTTTTAGGGAATGACTGTACTTTGGGATTTTTCTGTAACATATAGGGTTCCCGCCATTTTTTTCTGTTCTCTTTAAATGATAGTTTTCTTTCACGTTATTTTCCCATCAGTTTGTTGATAGTAAGGATCTATTTTAGTCCCACCGTTTGCTCTTTCAAATGCCATGGCTTCTGTATGATAACTTTGGTTGCCATAAGTGACCATCACCTTGGAGACACACTTATGGCAACTTTGTGTTGCCATAAGCAACACACTTAGGGGGTTTGTTTTGAAATGCATTTTAGATTTTCTAGCCTTCGGCTCCTTATGTCAATTCGTTACATTGTATCAGCTCTGATGAAAAATACCGGACTTTTAATAGGCTACTAATTGTAAATATTTTTCTTTAAATGCGTTATTTTTAAAGTGAGAGCTATGTGATAAAATGGATGAAAAGAGTCGACTCCTTGGTATATACTGGGTCTGCTTCCAGATTTTGGACTTGTAAAAGCTATCAGTAATATGGATTTTTAAGTGCTTTATAACAAACTTAATTATTTGGTGACTTGGACTTATAGATAGTGTATTAGTTTCCTGGGGCTGCTCTAACAAAGTACCGTAAGGTGACTGGCTTACAACCACAGAGGTTTATTCTCGTATAGTTTTGGAGACCAGAAGTCTAAAATCGAGGTATCGGCAGGGTCGTATTCCCTCTGAAGGCTTTCAGGTGAATCCTTCTGGCCTCTTGTGGCCCCTGGTGGCCCCCGGTGTTCCCTGGCTTGTGGCTGTATCCCTCTAGCCCCTGCCTGTCTTCACATGGTTCCTCCTCTTCTGTCTTTCCCAGGACACTTGTCACTGGGTTTAGGGTTCACACAGTGAATCCAAGATTATTGTTTCATCTCAAGATCCTTAATCTGCAAAGACCCTTTTCTATGTAAGATCACATTCACTAGTTCTGGGGGTTAGGACATAGACACATCCTTTTCGGGGCCACCACCCAATCTACCGCAGATGGTAACAGATTTTTTTTTATAATTACTGAGCTTCTCTTGAGTGTTGGATCGAATGGGCAATAGTGCTTGCTGAGGAGTGTAAGCTGTGGCAGGGTGAAGACCACCGACTTCGGGGCAAATGGCCCTGGGTCGGAGCTCAGGTCTGGCCCTTCTCCTGGGTCATGTTTCTGAGGGGCTCTATCTCTCAACTTCCTCATATGTAAAATGACGTGGCGAGGAGAGGTCCCATTCCTGGAAATGCCCAACGGTGTGACAGATGCATCAGGGGAGATCACAGTTATGGCATTCCCTTATTTGAAGATGGGCATTTTTGTCATTTCTGAAATAAAGGTGCCCCTTGCAATCAACTACTAGTTCCCTGACTTGGTGGATTCAGGGTCCCTTTCATGCATCAGTAAGTTTTTCATGGGACTCCTAAAGAAAAAGAAAAGAAGAAAAAGAAAGGAAAAAAGGAAGGAAAACCAAACAAAAAGAACCCCAACACAACCCCTCAAACCTTCTGTTGTTGTGTTTACCAATTAGTAATTAGTTATGTCCAAATGACTAAATTCATTATTTAAATGATATCCTACTCTGAAATCCGCTACTAAGGAGGCGTGTGCACAACTTCTCAAACCTGGGAAGGAGATTGGACGTCACTCCCTGAGTTGGGTTCCACACCGATTTTTACACAACACTGCCCTTTATCACAGCGACCGCCGCAGGTCGGCTCCTCGGGGACGTGGCCATCAGCAGGACTGTAGCACAGCCTCATTTGAAACTGTGATAACCCAAGCTGGTTGTTGGCTTGATGGCTGACAGAGTCAAGTGTTGTTTTCTGATTTCGTTTGACTAAATTTACTCCCTAATCAGCAATGTAGAAGTCTGATTCTCTTTCCTTAAGAATTTCCCAGTCATGGTTACCCTAAGTGATTTACGTGTAACATTTGATTCTAAACTTATGGCTTCTTTTAAATTTCTAACCCCATTTATTTTAATGTTTTAAACTTTTGTTTCATGATTCCTGCAAAAAAATAATTGTTCCGTAAATGCTTGTTGGTAAACACTGTGTCAAAAACAGGGCTTCCCCTTCAGGCGGACAGAGAGGGGGACATGCAGGGGACACACAACTTGCTGTAGTTTTCCATCTGGTGTGGCTGACCAGCCACTTTTTATGGAACGAGCTCTGATCTAGCTTTTTTTACACAGGCCAGAGATAGGAACGATGAGTTAGTAAAGAAGACATTCGGTCATCTTCAGTTTATCTTTTCATGAATCAAATTAATCACTTTATGAGGTGACTGGACTGAACTGTGGATTCAATGTACACTGATTGGTAATATGTGTTTGTTCATAATATTCATTCTCACCCAGACTTCTGCTTCTCTTCAGTTCTTTCATTGATTCAAAAAATATTTCTTGAGCACCCTGATGTTGGTGTGTTGGGGACTTTTGCCTACTACGTATACCGAGCCTATGGTGATAAGCAAGATGGGTATCACGTGATGTGCTTAAAACACTTGGCACATTGCCTGCCACATAGTAAGTCATCGGCAATATTATTATATTATATTACTTTATTACTATTATCCTCACCCGAGGACATTTTTTTCATTGCTTTTAGAAAGAGAGGAAGGGAGGCAGGGAGGTAACCACTGGTTGTCTCCTGTACACGCCTGGACCGGGGAATTGAACGTGCAACCTGGGTATGTGCCCTGACCAGGGATGGAACCTGCAACCTTCGGTTTCGGGACAGCGCTCCAGCAAACTGAGCCACACCGGCCAGGGCTGAATTAATATTATTAAGTTTATGTTTTATGCATTAAAAAGCTCCACTAGAAGGAACGCAGAGATGAAATATAAATCAATAGATCGTGAATATTTTATCGTAAACTTTGGCTAGAGAGAGAAAGCGAGACTTAACTCTAAGATGAGAAAATGATTCCCTTGTTGACATTTATCTAACCATCATGCCTGGAAACCAGTATTGCTCTGCAGTTATTAGCTTGCACACGTGTTGAAGGATCTGTCCTCAACCCATTAAAAAATATGTATGGTCCTCAGGGATATTCGGTACATCAAAAGCGTTAAAAGCCCTCAAGGATTAGAAAGTAATTAGCTAGCCTTCATGCCTAATGTGTAAACAGCCCAGGACTCTGATTTGGCTCAATCAATGTAATTTTAATGTTAACAGATCAGCAGCCAACAGTTAAATAAACTTTGACATTGGGAGTAGACACGTCAACAAAGGCACAATCCAATTTACTATTGATTGATCAACCGGCTAATTTCCTCTTGGTTTAGACATCTGTAAAACACACTTCCCACCTATTTGTGATATACATATGGGCAAAGCTTCCTGCTTAAAACAACAACAACAACAACAACAATGAACAAGAAAGGACGTGGGTAATTGTAAGTAGACTCATGACTCACCCCATGGGACCGGATTCGGGCTTGTCGGACCCCTGTGAAGGATCACTAAGAGGCTTCCGGCTCCTCTGAACATACGTCTGTGAGATGCTTAACACTCCACTCTTCCTTTTTATAGCCTACACACACACCCCGCTGCTCCTCTAGCTCCCCTTCGGTTGTATTTCTCCCTTTCTTAAACAAGTCCATATTGCATAATTTACATTTGTCAATGGACTTTTCAGGCACTCCAAAAAGAGGCGGGAGAAAGCTCTTCATTGTAAAATACGGGCCAGCTCCTGTCGTAACTTGAGGGAAGTGGCACCAGGGTCTTGGCAGAACCGCAGGGCTGGCACAGATCTGAATGGAGAGGCAGATGACAAGAATTTGCTCTCTCATGTGATTTTTTTAAAAAACACTTTAAAATAGTTAAAAAAATTTTTTTTATTGATTTTAGAGGGCGAGGAAGGGGGTGAGAGAAAAAGAAAGAGAAGAGGAGGGCAGGGGGGACATCGACTTGCTGTTCCATTTATTGATGTATTTACTGGTTGATTCTTGTGTGTGCCCTGACCGGGGATTGAACCTGTGACCCTGGCGCATTGGGATGGTGCTCTAACCAACTGAGCAACCCGGCCAGGACTAAATAGTTCACTTTTGAAAGTAGTTCTTATGGACCTGAAATTAGTTATTATCACTATCCTAGTCATGTATTTTTATTTCCGAAAGAAATGGGCCTCTTTCTTTGTATTTTGACGAGCATTACTTATCAGTTCATCTAATTTGCGGAGGCTCTGAATCCCATTTCTGGCAGCAGTGCATTAGGCCTTTTAGAAAAAAACGTGTAGAAAAAAAACCTGTGATGCAGTTTTCAGAATGACATACAAAAGAAACCGTGAGCTTCCAAATTTAATAAGCCTCATTATTCCAGATGAAAGTTTAGGCTGGAAGAGAATGATGAACTTTCATTGTTAAATATATTTCATCACTGAACTACCATTAGTTGTCGGCATGGGACATCATGGAACAGGGACCCTGCACTTGCAATGCTGATAATCCAGAACAGTCTCTGCATGAACAGAACCAGCAGCCAGTTGTTCAGTTGATAAACTTAGCGAAGTCAGGGAGTCACTTTTTCTTAAAGGTTCATAATATTTTATTTTAGCCCTGGCTAGTGTGGCTCAGTGGATTGAGTGCCAGCCTGAGAACCAAAGGGTCGCTGGTTCGATTCCTGGTCAGGGCCCATGCCTGGGTTGTGGGCCAGGTCCCTAGTAGGGGATGTGCAAGAGGCAACCGATTGATGTTTTTCTCGCACACTGATGTTTCTCTTCCTCTCTTTCTCCCTCCCTTCCCCTCTCTCTAGAAATAAATAAATAAAATCTTAAAAAATATTTTATTTTAACTGAAAACTCCTTTTGATGTAGGGCCAAGGACTCTTCTTTGCATACGAGTTTGGCAAGTTTTTCCTGCATTAAATCACACCTGTAATATATCACCTCTGACTTCTGGGTTTTGTTTCTGTAAAGAGGGATGAAAAGTGTTCATTATCCAAGTTGGGCAGTAGGTATCGGGCGTTCAGTGTCCTGTTCTTTCAATTTTTGAATATTTGGAATGCTTCACATTAGAAGCGTTTCTAACATAAAACGAACAGAAATAAAGCGATCGAGAATTTAAAGCAAATGAGGAGGAATGGAAGTGTGGAGTCGTCCTTGAGTTTTATGACGCTGTAAAAGTCGGCCCAGGAGATGCATCCGGTTGTGGCTCCTCCTGAGCCTCGAGCTAAATGCTCTGCCTTCAGAGATGCCAGCGCCCCCCGCCCCCCGAGAATCTCCTGGTGTAGTGGGCAGGAGACAGACAGATACACTTTTTTTTAGTGTCATAAATGCTCTTGCAGAGTGTGTACAGAGGGGACAGCTGAACCTTCCTAGGAATTTGCAGGAAGACATCAAAGAATAGTTGGCAATATTAAACCAGAGATGAGTAGAAGTTATTTGTGTGTTCATTCCTATTGCCAGGTCTTGGCCAGGGTGTGCGTAGTGAAGACGGGTGCCCCGACCCCTCTGCAAATGGGCCATCGAGCACCAGTATATGACCAGGATAGTTCACATGGTGCTAATTCGTGAGTGCTCCAAACCCTAGTGCATACTCAATTAAGATGATCTCATTCCTCATCAGGTAGTTATTGAACATGCATCTGTTTTTTTAATTTGAAAAATTTATTGACCTACAGGAATGCATAATGGGCATTAACATTATGTTAGTTTCAGCTGTGCCACGTGATGTGCTCTGGCCATGTGTTGCAAAAGGTTCGCTTAGCAACTTTCAAATATGCAATGCAGTCTTGTTAACTGTAGTCACCCTGCTGGGTGTTACCTCCCCAATGACTTGTTTATTGATTTACAGCTGGAAGTTTGACCCCCTTCAACTATTTTGTCCACCCTTGACCCCTGCTCTGCTCTCTGTATCTTTAAGCTTGGTTTCATTTCTTTGGTCTTTCAGATTTCACATATAAGTGAGATCCTATTGCATTTATCTTTCTCTGTGACTTTTTTCCCTTAGCCTAATGTCCTCAAGGTCCATCCCTGTTGTCACCAATGGCAGTAATGAATTATTTTTGATGGCTGAATAATACATATATATTTTCTTTATTCATTCACTCATTGATGGACCACTTAGATTGTTTCCAGCTTTTGGCTATTGTAAATATTGCCGCAATGAACACGGGGTACATATATCTTCTTAAATTAGTGCTTTTGTTTTCTTGGGGTAAATACCCAGAAATGGGATGGCCGGATCATATGGTAGTCCTATTGTTAATTGTTTGAGGAGCCCCACACTGTTTGCCCCAGTGGCCGCACCACATCCCCACTAGCAGGTGCACGAGAGCTCTCTTTTCACCACATCTGCGCCAAGACTTACCTCTTGTCGTCACGTCCTGACAGGTGTGAGGTGATGTCTATTGTGGTTTTGATCTGCATTTGCCTGATGACTGGTGATGTTGAACCCCTTGAGCATGCACTTAGAATGGGTGAAAAAGCCATTGAAGTATAAATTCTCTATTTGCATTTAGGCACCAAGATGTCTGCTAGTAAAGAATGTTTGGAAGAATTTGTGTACTCAGCGAATAATGGAACTGCCCTGTTATAAGCCTATCTTTCATTCACTCAACAAATATTTATCTAGCATCTGCCTCGTCCAGACCTCATACTAGATACTGGGAACAGCAAGAGAGCAGATAGACACCGTTGCAGAACGATACACATTATGATACAACTTAGTTAAGTCTTATTTTGCACCTAAAAACACCAAACATCATCTGTGCATTCATCCTTATATGTACAAGTGTTTTGAATATGCTGTAAAGACTGACATCGAGTTCAAGGGTATGATTTCCTCTCACTATAGAGACAGTGACTGCACTGCCTGTACCTGGAAGTTTTCATTCCTTCTAGAGAAAAGGTTATGACAGAATTTCAATAATTGCCAATTTGGGTGGTGACAATCCGATGTTTGTTATTTTTAAAAACTTCCCTTGCCCTGGCCGGGTGGCTCAGTTGGTGGAGCATCATCCCATGCACCCAAAGGTTGTGGGTTCAGTTCCACATCAGGGCACATACTTGGGTTGCAGGTTCAGTCCTCAGTCAGAGCGCGTACAGGAGGCAACCAATAGACGGTTCTCTTGTTCTCTCTCTCTTCAGCCCTCCATTCCTCTCTTTTTTAAATTGATAAAACATCTTCAGGTGCGGATTAAAAAAAAATTTCTCCTGTATTTTTAACTTTGAAAAAATTGGAAAATACTTAAAATTTTTGTATTTCCAAAAGGGGAGAACACAGAAGAATCCTTTCTGCAGAATTTGGGGGATGGAGTTGAGGGGGACAGAAGACAACTCGTTTTAGCCGAGGAGAGAGCTTGTGACAGAGCAGCCATACATTGGCGAGAAGGCCAAAGCCACGTGACTTTTGGTTATTTATTGACTAGAACACTTTATTTACTTAGACCCATAAGCAATTTTATCGTTAGCTTTTATAGGTCATTTCCAGGTTGCATCTGTATTTTGAGCCAAAGTTCACTGTGCTTGAGTTAGTTCCAACAGGCACAAGGTACCAGTAGGCCCCCATTCAACGTGGCAGCCATTGAGTTTTTCGGGAGAAGGTGTTTTGTGAGAACAAAGAAGGTTTGATTTCCTTGGGAGGTTATGAGTGTTGCAGAGGATTGAGGAAAACCGCGTAACGTGGAACCGCACAGTTTTACATCCCTGGAGTCAAAGCACCGCGTCAGGGGTGTCTAACGGGCACTGTAATGCGGGGTCTAAGACTTAGAAATGACCTCTTGTGCCCAGCCAGCAGTTGATTCTTTTATCTTTGGTTTGTTTTGCTTGGACACATCATTCTTACTCTGTGCTACAAACTACAGTCATCTTATCCTCCTTTAGAATGTGTTTCTTTAAGCTCTTTAAAAAACTTCAGTCATGAAATGCTTAATGTTCTAAATCGGAATAATACATTTGGAAAGCAGCTACATTGCTCCCTCAGGACTACAGGTTTTTGTGTTTTTTTTTTAATGGAACAATTTAAAATATTTTCTATGTAAATGGGCACTCAGGGTAAATGATTTTGGTACGAAAGCAGTAATGTTTCCTAGGTATAACTGGCCTTCTTCTAAAACAAATAGGAGGTAATGGCTGAATTCGAGGTAACAAACACTTTCGGATACCAGATATGAAATGACCTCACAGTGTTTAATAAAATAGCAGGATAACCTAGTGGTTAAAATCATGGCCTTTCTAGTCTGGCTTGATTTGAAAGTCCTGAATCTGACATTTAATTGCTGTGTGACCTCAGACAAATTTTATACCTGTTCTTGGCCTTACTCTCCTTGTTGTAAAATAACTATTACAAGAATAGCTATGTCAGAGATTGTTGTGATTGTAAGGATTAAGTGAGATTATGTGGAAAGTGCCAAGCACAGAGCAAGAACTAGATAAGTAACACTGAACCGTTGGGCTCGGAATTCACGGGTGTGTGCGTTTTGTAGTTTGATGTGTAGTTGCATCTCAGACAATACACATCCCAAAATGTGCTGTGTTGTCTTAGCTCTTTGGTGATACACAGAACTCCACTGCCCACTAGCTGTATACATTATTTAATTTCTTCGTGCTTCTGTTTCCCCATCGGTAAAAAGTGAAGAGATGACAAGTGAAGAAATAACAGCGTGTGGTGAGGATGAGAAAAAGTAATCGTTGCCTTGCTCTATTTTTTTAATCACACACACTCTTTGCTTGAAATGCCTTTCCCCTTCGCTCCTTCCTGAAGATGCCTGGGTTGGTACCTTCTCCGTGGGTGTTTTTTTTTTTTTTTTGGTTTTTTAAAGCACCTTCCAAGCAGAACTGAATGTCCCCTCTTGTGTGTCTCAGTACCACCTCGTACGCACTAATATTATGGCAGCTGGCATATTATATTATCATTAGTCGGCTTTTGACTTGATTCTTTGCTCTCCTAAGTTGTAATAACAAGGCTCTGTTGTGAAAATCTTACATTTTGGGGTAAGTAAAGAGTGTTGTTTAACAAGCATGTGGGGCCTTATTTCCTTTTCAAAGTAGAAGCCAATCAATAGACTGTTTTTAGGTTGCACGCTTATTATCTGTCCTTGAACTGGTATGTAGCATTTCAAAGTTGGCAGGTTATGTGTTTTCCATTTTAGCGCCACATTTGTTAGTCAGTTCAGCACACAGTTTGGGGAAAAAAATCATTGGGCAAGGATCTCGGTGCTTCAGGACAAACCATTAACTTGGTATCGCTTTATTCTTAAGACAGAGATCTGAGACCCACCGTATTTTGCCATGTATAATGTGCACCTTTTTGCCCACATTTTTTAGGGAAAAATAAGGATGCCCATTATACATGGGAAGTACTGATTCCATTTCTGTGTAAAGGTTTTAATTTTTTTATTTACGCTTATGCATTAAAATTGTAACTCTAGAAAGCAGTAACAATACCTGTATGCAAAATAATACTCTGGAATACGATAATCAGTTTTGTTTCTAAATCAAAATAAATTGAGTTAAAGAATTAAAATGAAAGGTTTTTTTTCCTGAAAGTTCAGGCCAAAAACGTGGGTGCGCATTATACACAGAAGCACGTTATACGTGGCAAAATCCCTGTTACCGGGTTGCTGTTAATGATTAAATGAGAGAACGTGTGAAGTGCTGTCCCTGGTACGTTACAGGGGCGCTCGGTAAACCTGAGATCTCTTCTTCTCTCTCCCGGCTGATATATTGCAGAAATAAAGTCCCAGCTCTCAGAGGTCATGAGAAAAATAACGGACGTGATATCTGCCAACTGAAGTTCCACGCAGCAGTGGCACTATATCGTTGTGACAATTTTTGGAAGGTCCTAACGGGGAAATTGAAGTTGTTGGTGTCATAGCTGGGGTGCGGCAGTGATCACAGCTGCCAGCCAGGCCTCAAGGTCAGGCCCCAGGGAAGAAGGAGAAGCATAAGGAGGGCTCAGAGGTGACCTCAAGTTGTAAAAACTCAAGAGCCAAATTACGAAGCAAATGCTCAGATCACAAGATTAGCTCTTTAAGCATGGGAATTCAAAGCTACGGGTTTACTTCCACTCTCCTTTGCCTCTAATTTCAAGGAACTGCCGTTATAGTCCTGATAATTTCAATTTGTGACTTGCTCTACGTAGTTAATTTTAGTATCCATGCATTTCAGATTTTTGCCAAATATTTTAATATTTTAAGTCATGTTTCTTCATTGAATTCTGGCTGTTTTAAGTTGAAGGTCTTAGACGATTTAGAAGTTTAGGCAAATTATACTTCACACTGTGTGATTTCATTTTATTCAACATTTGTGTTCCACCTCAAACCATGTTCCTGCCCCCCCCTTTCCTCACGTACGTCCCTTGAGGTGTCTGAGGTCTCCCAGGGACAGTTCATGACTTGAGTGAAGACTTGGTCCTTTTCCACGTTAGGCATGTTCCTCTCACCATTGTGCAACAGTTTGATTATGTTCGGTGAGTGCTGTGTCACACTTTCAACATCACATCGCTGTTTCACAGACTGGGTAGCTAAAACTGAGTTTCTTTTGTTTTCACTTGTCCAGGTAGATTAAGAAACTTACAAATGAGTTCAACTCATCTACTCAGCACCCCTTTATGGTGGCTGGTTGTGGCCGGGCGGGGGTCTCGGTGCGGGGGGTTTCTGCCGGTGAGCGAGGCCCTCCTCGCACCCGCAGTTCCGTGGAAGGGAGAGAGAGACAGGGTCGAACATGAAGGCAGCTGAACAGGCTGTTATGAAATACAGAAGACAACCTGCCCTGGCAACCTGCCCTGGCCAGGGCGCAGGGGCAGGGAGTGTCGTGTCGGGCTGCAGGACGCAGGGGGACGCCGTGTGGCTGGAGCTCCTGAGGAGGCAGTGGAGGCAGGACGGAGAGAAAACCAAGTGCCACAGAGCGCCCCTGGCCATCGTCAGTTGGGCATGTGGCCCGTTTAGGCCCCATTTGTAAAAGATCGCAGAGGACCTGGAAGGGCAGACTGGAGAGGGGCAGGGGTGACAGTGATTGTGACCTAGACCCCAAGGAGCTTCCAGTGTCCTGCGGACCCCAGACTAGCCAATGGGCAGCGAGGCCTGATTTCAGGAGCTTGGAGTTCTGCTGCCCAGAGATGCTGGCGGGGCCAGAGCCTTACGTGCCCTGCAGCCCCGCAGGACAGGAGTTTTCATTTTAGGAAGAGGAGTGGAGGGCAGCCATTGAAAGGCTTGCCTCGGGGGAGTGACCTGACCACACTGAGGCCCCCTAGAAGGTCACTTTTCCTTCTGGGTGGAGAAAGGACCCGCGTGACAGGTGAGGGCAGAGTTGCCAGACTGGGGCAAAAGAAGTGACCACGCTGGCCCTCCGCAGATGTTTCCATCAGTGACTTGGAAGAGGACAATCTCTCGTCCACGTTTTAAAAAGTAGGTGATGGACTGTTTCACTGTCCAGTGCTTCTAGAACCCCTTCTGTCCCCACAGTAAAGCAGGTTGGTTTTCAGGGAGATAAATAGCACTGGATATCCAGCCTTTCTTTCTCAGAAAACTTCAGGACTGAGGTTTCGCCAAAGGCACGAGAAGCAAGTGGATGTGAAATAGTCCGAGTCATGCATATTTTAACACGGGAAAATTGCAGCAGATCCCACGTGCTACTGTGTTTTTTTTGAAGGTGTTTTAACAGAAGTCTTAGGATACAGAATCATGATATATACTTTAGAAGCTGTAGCATGTCCCATTTCACAAATTACCCGTGATTCTATACTATCCTTCTAGACACAAGAGTAAAGAATTGCTTACCGAGTTTATGTTTGTTCTAGAAACTTCACTGGAGCTTTTCCTTGGTTCTGAATAATTTGAAATCACTACATGATCATTTTCAAAAGTATAGATAGATATCATCAGCACAATAGATTCCTTTTCACGAAAGTAATTTAGTTAGGGGAGTTTCTATGAAATAATATTTTCACTGCTTTAAAAATCTGGAAACTTTTCAAGAGGTCAAAATAACTGGGATATCTGAAAAGGGAATTTAAAAGGCTATGAACTAGGAGGAGCAGAGTAGAAGCTTCTGCAGCTTGACAGTTTCACGATCGATGGCCCAGGCTCCCAAAATGTGTGTCAGTGGACCTCAGTGGAGGTCCAACTTTGTGGCACTTGGGGGCTCTGGAATAAAAAAAAGGTTCCCTGGTCACATTTGTTTGGGAGAGACTTGATTAAACAAAGTGAAATCATTTTTCCCTACTGTAGGAAGTTTAGAGCTATAAATATGCTAATATGAGTGGCCACTCTCCCAAAGGATGTATAACTAATAGTTTCCCAGGCTGATTTGACCACAACACTTTCTTTCTAAGAAATGTTACTTGGACCAGTGTTTTCTGAAGTTTACTTTGGAAATGCTAGCCTTTTCCTGCGGGGTGCTGAGCGGACGTGGGGTACGTGAACTCATCCCCCAGCCCCAAGCCTTTAGCTGTTTATGGTCTTGCATTGTGATCTCCTATTTATCGCGGCCTGTCCCAGGGGTCCTGGGGGGCAGGGCTGTTTCTCTCTCATGCAGGCCCGCAGGGGTGAGCCCAGGGCGCTACTCATAGTAGTTTAATAGTTTGCTTGACTGAGCATTTTTTCTGTGCCACATGCTGTTAATTGGATATAAATTATTATCATACCCCTTGTACAGATGAGAAAACTAAGACACCAGGGGGTTGGAAACTTACCCGGAGTCTCAAGCTAGTAAGTGCTGGGCCCACGGGCCGGGCTCGCGAAAGATGTGACTGAGGGATTGATTTCCGCCCTGCCCCAGCCTAAGCTATTCATCGCAGTTTTGTTTTTATAAGTTACTTTTACTTTTGCGAAGGTAATCATGAGTATATTTGAAGAAGTGAAATGATACAACCCTTACAGTGAGTACACGTGCACACACGCTCTTTCTCCTCTGGTCACGTGTCACCCTGCATCTCCGCCGCATCTTTTTTTTTTTTTTAAGATTTTATTTATTTATTTTTAGAGAGAGGGGAAAGGAAGGAGAAAGAGAGAGAACATCAACATGGGGTTGCCTCTTGTGTGCCCGCTACTGGGGACCTGGCCCGCAACCCAGGCATGTGCCCTGACTGGGAATCGAGCCGGGGACCCTTTCGTTTGCAGGCTGGTGCTCAATCCACAGAGCCACTCCAGCCAGGGCTCCACCACTCCTGATTCCCGCTTCCCAGAGCAATCCTTTAAGACCCTTTTAGTTGTTTCTTTGGTGTTTATTTAGTTTCTAAACAATGCACTTGAGATGCTGTAGCCAGACTTACTAGCTTTGCATTTTATCTTTTGTCTTTCTAGTAAGATAAATTAAAATTTAGCTTTTCTCATATATTCACTTCCCCTCTCCCCATTCTCTCAGCGTAGTTATGTAAGAATTTGAAGATAAATCGATAATCAGTGTTCGTATTATGATAACTATTTAACTTATTTTTTACCTAGTATTGTACCATGAGTACATTTACTTTCTTATTCAACCATTTGTTTTACCTGGAGTTGGTGATTGTCTTTTTTTGAAATTTCATAGATTTCTATACATCCGTGTTTAATTTTTTTCTCCAAACAGTCCGTCAGATGTGCCATGTACCCACCAGTATTTACCTTTTCAGAGTGGTCTAGTATTTCAAATAGTTGATCCATTTTCCTGTTTTCTTGGAGATTTCCTTTGGGAGCCCCCGTGCTCCTCCGACCTGGATGAACCGCCCTCCAGGCTGGCTGCCAGCTGTTGCGTTGGACCCACTGTTTTCCAGGCTCCATATCTTCAGGTTAACTTCCTGATTTTGCTTGGCCACGTCTTCCGTAGCTTCCTGGAAAGATTAACTTTAGGGCTTCGGGAGGGTTCTTCTCTGTGCCTTGTCTCTGTTTCTTTAAAATTCCTTTCCTGTTTTTTTTTTCCCCCCCTGTTTGGGTCTCTTGAGGCACTAACATGCAGTTTGGAAGCTCTTTGTGGGATAGAACTAGTCTTCCTCTGGGCCTTCCTGCAGAGAGACCAGAGGGGCCACTGCGGGTCTTCGTCTTCCACCCGTCAGTTTCCCCAGAAGGTATGCCAGCCTCCAGACTGGCTGCTGGCATTCTAGAAGCTGAGCGTGGTATAGCATTTTTCACATAACCCCATTTATTCAGAATCTGGTTACCTCCCCCAGCTATTCTGAAGTCCCCAAGTTAAAAATATGCCTGGTTTAACCCCTCCAGAAAGTAAAATTTCTGTTGTCTGCCTCAGTGGAGAGGTAACTGTGTCAGACAGAGGCGTGGGACTAAGTACTGCGTTCTCCTTAGGAAGTTTTGCAAACAATAGTCTTCTTTCAGGCTGTTCCATACCTTACCTTTAACAATACCTGTATTCTAGAGACTTCCCATATTTATTTGCCCTCTCCAGCTTTTAATTTATTTCTGTAACATAAAAGTTATAAAATAAGTGAAATGAACACCAGTGTACCCTTCTCCTAGATATACAATGTTTTGCTACATTTGTCCCATCCATCCATCTGTCCACCCCTCCTTCCACCTGTCATGTGTCTATGTTCTGCACCACTTGAGAGGAGGTGCAAATCATGACACCTTTAAGGATACGTTTCCCAAGAACAGCATGTTTGTTTACATAATGAAACTAGAATCAACAAATTCAGAAAGTTGAACATTGATATAATGTTGCTATCTAGTGTACAGTTCATATTTAAATTTCTTCATTATCCCCATAATGCCCTGTTTGTTTGTTTGTTTAACTCTTATTTTTAAATTCCAAGCTCTAAGCAGCATCCCGGGTTGCACGTCTTCAGCCTCCTTTAGGCCAGAATGGTTCCCCCTTTTGTCTTTTATGATATTAACCTTCCGTGAACATTACAGGCCGGTGGTTTTGCAGAATATTCCTCAATTTGAAGTTTGGCTATGTCTTCTTGATTAGACTTAGATTGAGCACAACTTATGTTGTGTTCTTTTCAGTGTGTGACAGCAGGAGGCACAGGGTGGCTCTTTGACTCACTGGTGAGGCTAAGTTTGGCCGCTGGGCTATGGTGGTATACCACTGTCTCTTCCCTTTTGTACGTATAAAGTGATCTTTTTGATATTTTGAGGCCATATGAATAGCTTGTTGGCCAACAATCTTTTACCCTACGTTTTGTCCTACTTCAGTAATCCTTACTTGAATCCCTTTTGTTGCAATGGTGGTTACAAATGTGAATTCTAATTCTCTAGGTTCTTCTGAAGTTATAAATTTGGCGCTCGTTTATGTGTGTGGGAGGGGGAAACACTATTCTTTTCTGCATGCCCTGTTTTTGTATCACTATGCTCTTGTGAATTATTTTGTAATGAGCGTGTTACAGTATTTTGCATACATGCTATGTGGTGGTCAGCTTGTTCCTGATTGAACCACAGAAACCCCTTCAGTCGGGCCCCTGAGTGTTTTGAGGTGTCCCACCAGGTTTTGAGCCTTTTCTTGCTTTCTGGCATAAAATGATGATCCTGGCTCACTTAGGTGTTTCCTGCGTCAGACCTGGAATCAATAATTGCTCTAAGGAAGAATGTTTAGACTCCAGGGTCATGACTGCTGCGTGGGCTCATCGCCACTGGGGAAGCATTGCTTCTAGAGCTTTTCAGTGGACAGAGCTGGACACCAGGAGATCCTGCCGACGTCACAGGGCCCTGCCTCCTTTCCCCATGCGCATCTGTACGTCCCTTCTCCCACAGGGTATTTATCAGTTTCCTCGGCCCACCACACGCACCCCAGTGTTTCAGGGACACTACACCCACAGCACCCTGTGTGGCCCGCTTTGCCTCGTGTATGCGTGTTTAAACTTTCCTCACTCTCTTCGTTCAGCTGCCTCCCACACATCTGGTTTTCCAGCTTCCGGAATTATTTGGTGGTTCCTCTGCTTTCCTCTTTTCGCTCATTCTCTTCCTCTGGCTGCCATTTCAGTGGGAGGCGGAAGGCACTGTTTACAATCCTCCATGACTCACCTAGAGCCTCGCCATAGATGTTCCAGCTCTGGGTGACTTGAAATGAGAAGACAGGGACAGAGTAAACGCTGTTTACCTTTAACAGCCCAAATAGCTCTGCCTATCATCTCTGCTTTGCTTTCGCAGGCCAGCATGCCTCTCATTTCAACCTCGCAGGGAAATTGGAATTCTGTACACTTCTCTGACATTTCTACTTCTCACCATCTCGGAGGCGGGAGCCCTTTTCGGTGGTGTTTGGTGATAGACCCGACAATTCAGAGCTGCGGGCAGTACTGGAGAGAAGAGTGCTGGTCTAATTATCTGTTTTCCCCGGACTTGAGGGCCGGATGCTGCAAGGGAGGTTCTCCTGGACCCGGGACGACTTCGCACAGAAGACTCGGTAGACCCTCCCGCAGGGAGCGGCAGCCGGGCCGCCTCTCCAAACCTGCTTTCGACGTCTTGGTTTTCTCAGTTGAAATTAGTGCAGACTTTTCCCGTAAACTGTAACACTTGGATTTTCAAAACCACTTCGATGTCCATTATCTCTGCTTATTCACAATGAACATAGTTTTAGATTTTAATTTTCCTTCTGCTCTATGAAATAGGTTAAGTGGAAAGCTGAAAGAGGGTGGGGGCGAATTTTTACCTTAGAACCCTAAGAATGCCTTTGGTATCCAGTCCAGTTGTAGGTATAACTAGGGGACAAGGGGCATTTTTTTAAAAAGGCGATGCCTGTGAGGCAGCCATCATCTCTGAAACAGTTGGGGAGGTTTTAATTGATTTCACCGTGCTTTGGTAAACAAAAGCTGGCACTTGCTTTCCCTGGGTTTTCGGCTGCTGGGCTGCCCCAGCAGTGGTCCGTTTTGGTGCTCAAATCTAAAACATATGGCAGGTTCACAGACATGCTTTTTGCTGGAACCCCTTTTAGCACTTGCCATATTGGCGGTTTTTACGGGATCTTTTTCTCTGTGCTTTATTTATTTATTTACTCTGCTGGCATTGTGGAATTATGGGTAAAGCTGCTTTAAATCGGAATCACGTTAAATAAAAATATTTAAAGAACACTTTGGCCAGGAATAATGCGAATATTTCGACATAAATCATCTCTGCTGATTGGCTTTGATATTTCAAAACAGGAAGAACATCTTCAGCGATGCTCGCGGTTTGGTTTTGCTTTGCTACAGATTAGCTTTAGCGACAAATTCTATCTGGCTGGAGCTACATGCAGTCTCTCCATTGATTGGTTATATTGGGACTTCATGGGAGTGTCCTTCAAATCTCTTTTTCCAGCATTTTTTAAAGCTCCATTGAAAAAAAAAGAAAGGAAAGAAAAGAGAAAAAGGACCCCGCATTGTTTCAGTTGTTTCAGTTTGCGTCCAACATGCAAAACATGGTCCTAAATTTTTAATTAGCTAAGTGAGTGATGAAAAGGAAAAGTAATATAACAAGCCTCGGTGAGCAGCTGGGATGTGTTGCCATGACAACAAGTTCAGCAGGCTGCCAGCGAGCATGTCAATGGGTAATACTGGGAGAAGGCTTTGAAACAGTGCCTGCTAGCCACAATGTGATTGGTCACGCCTCTGTTGTCTTTGTGTGAACCAGAGGATGCTGGGTAAGACCTAGAGTGAATGCTCAGCTTGTCTCAAGGCTGCAATGAGGTAATGCTTCTGAATCTTTGGGGATTATGAGCTCCTGCCTCCAAAAGACTGCAGTCTGGAGTGTTTTCATTCCTGTTTGCGTTAATTACTGACTATAACATGTTAAGAAGTTTTACAGCTGCTTGTATTCATTCTGCTCTATACGTGCATGTGTATGTGATAGACAACTTAACACGTGTGTATGTTGCATATAGAATCTCAAGCGTATTATAAAAAAAGAGATAACCCTCCATATTAGTCATTCTGCTTAGAGTCAACATTTCTTTTGATTGCTGACATCAGTGACAATAGCTTTGATGGATAAATGATATATTAAAGGGCATTTATGTTGGGTAAGCAAACTCGTTCATTTTTAGAAAATATTTTGCCATTGATTACTTTCTAAAGTCTTTTATTTATGATGTCTTTTAACAGCTAGAAAGGGGGTTGTAAAGAGTGCCAGGTTTGCTTGGTCAGGCGGTTTAGTTCATTTTCGATTCCTTGAAGTGGGCCGGTTTATATCCTGATATCGATCTTATATTGTTGTTCATTAATTGGACATAATATTCAACTGCTGCAAAATTATCTACTGAATAATGGGCTCAACAGTTAGAACTTAAAGCTCTAAAGGGGCGCTGTATTTACAGAGGCAAAGATCTCGGAATGTCGATGGGCTGTTGTGAGACAAATACGTCAAAGGACTGATGTGGTGGTGACACAGGAGCTCAACCCTGAGCCCTGCGTCTAGGCCTCTGTGACACAGTGACGGTGACGTGGCTCCTCTCCAGGGCTCTTTCCAGTGGCTAGAGAAGGTTTTGTCACATTCATGAACGGTAACCTAGTGCCCTGGAGAGGTCAGGGCAGCATCTCCAAATGCTGTTTGGGTCACTCGGGCGGAAGCTGAGTGGGTGACCTGGGTCATTGTGTCACCAATGGAGAGCATGTGAGCTAGCTTTCGGATGGGCTCGTCGAGCTGTCACGGTGCCACCCTGTTGTATTTCCCTCGCAAAGAGCTCATAAAAATTTATAAGGCTTTAAATGGATAAACCCAGAATAAAAACACCTCGCACGATAACGAATGGTTTCTGCCGCGGCTGCTGCAGAGTCCAGCGACCTCTGCCAGTTCCCTTGCTTTCCGGGAGGTCAGGCCACGGGCATGTGGTGGAAACCCTCACAGTTCACGAAATACAAGACCACGCAGCAGGAGTCTGTGCCTGGCCTTGCCGCACACCACATTTTCTTTATTCTTTTGAAGAATTTAAAGCCTGCTTTAATCGCGCTCGTCTGTGTGGTTTCTGTTTATTTGTCTTTGTGAAGGAAGACCTTACCAAGGATAAATACACGTGAGAGTATATCTAGGTTTTAAATCATCGGTTCTGCATCCTTGTGGCACAAGTAGGCTCTGCGGTTGTGGCTTCTCACTACCATGTTGATTCCGGCTGGCGCCGTAAAGGCCAGAGCCAACCGGCTGCCCTAACTCCATGAATGGGGGGCCCTGAAAGGAGGCTGGAGTCCTTTGTCTAAAACAAAGCGGGATGCAGCGACCCCATGAAGGATGCAAGAAAGATCCACCTGTTGATAAGTCAGGCACTTTTCCTCTATGAAAAAATCTGATGTTCTGTTACCTTCATTTCTCTGGGGAGAAATTAATCGTGTACTTTCAAATCTTAGGCATGCTTTGCTAATTTAAACAGTTTTCAGGATCATTAATGATTCTGTTTTCATAAGGCTGGCTGCTCTGTAAAACAGTCCACTTGTTACTGACAGGATTTGTTGCCTTTGTTATCTTGCAGGCTATGAAAGGTCCTCACTTTCAAATTTTGAAATCATATTTATTAATCCTTGTAGGAAGTCATCTTTATTTTGCGTAACTATACGCTAACTTGTTTCCTTTAATCAAGTAGCAAAATTCTAATCTTTTATTAGGTGACTTAATATGTCCCTGTGGATCAGATTATGATCTCCCAAACTCTTCATTATTAAGTTATTTCAGAGCATTTTAACACATGCCAAATTAACATGTTAAAGATTAAGTAAAATGAAAAGTATAGAAACTTTCTCTTTAATTTACTGTTTCACGAGCTTCTCACTAGTTCAAAAGCCCTCTTGAAGAGGAGGAATGGCAAGTTCCAACGAGCGCGAGTTATTATGTGCTGGGACAGGCTCCACAGTAAATGGCTCCTGACTGATGTGCTCAGAGATTAATGACAGATACAGTATTGCACTGTGCCACTGTCATCGCTGATAGTATCAAATGAAGCTAGTAGCTTAGCAAAAGGCTTTGCTTGATAATCATATGCCATTGATGATACTGATGGTTTGTAAAGCTTTCGAAAATTTGATCCTTTGGAGAAATCTAGAGGAAAAAAAATATGCTTTGAGATTGAGGCATCCAAGAAATTCAAAGAATACTTTCTTTAAAACTTCACCCTTGACAAACAAACCACAAGCCTGCCCCTCTTGTAACATGGGGTTTATTGAGCAGCCGAGGCAAAAGTTTTTGCAGGAAAAGCAAAACTTTAAAAGGAGAATAAAATTAGAGGCTCGGAAAGGTAGACTAGCACAGGTGTGAAGGCTCTGGAATAAGACAAAACCCTAACTGTTCCACATTCCTTCAGTGTAACTTTTGGTCACTTACCTTCTCTAAGTTGATCCTTTTCCTGTATTCGCCACTCACGACAGTTTCTGCCTCTCGGGGCGGGAGTGAGGGGTGATGCACACACCTGGGTCTTTATTCAAGGGCAGCTCCTTCACGTGGAAACAGGAGGAGCAGGGAGTAATTGTTACCCCGGACTGGGAAGAACGGTGGCCTCTGTTCTCATGGGCCTTATTATGACATCAAAGAGTTGTACTTGCATAACACTTAACTTTGGTCATAAGGTACTATTCAGATAATTTGTGTAAGTGGCACAACTTTTTGTTGTAAGTGGCATGTGCAGGGTGGAGCGTCTGCTTTGGGGAATAAACTTGGCAAGTCTCTTCAGTTACTCAAGGGCTACTCATTAGTATTCAAATGGTATGTTTAGAAAGGATTCTTTTTCAGATCTTTATGATGTAGAATCTCCTTTATTATGGTGTTATTTACACATTTAAATATTTTTTGTGTTTGTATTTGGAGCTTTTATTGCTTAGATTGAATGTATGGTGAGATCGTATGCAATATATAATTTCAGAATAGCAAATACTGCCCTGATCAATTATTACATCTTTACCTCGCCGCCCTGAGTTGATAGTTTACTTGTAGGATGGTATTGTGTCTTTGCTTTCCTCATAGTACCTAGCCCAGTGCTAAGCATGAAACAGGTGTCTTATGCAGTTGTTAAAAAAAAAAGTTGGTCGGTTTTTCTATGGAAAAGTTACTCCCCACCTCAGACACAGGGAATGGAAGGGTTGTATGAAATCTTATTTATGTGGCTAGTTGAATTTTCTTACTATCAAATTGTGTTTCTCATCTTTACCCAGTTCTCCTTTTATGTAACATAAAAGTCTTGTATTCTTAAATTTTGAAATTTAAACAAAAAAGGAAACGTGGCTGAATTGAAATTAAACCAGTTACACTGTGTATATGAATCTTGGAGCCACTCATTGTTCCTGTAAGTGTCTGCATTTTCCTCCTGAGAGCGGGGGCGTAGGATGGCCTGGGGTGCTGAACAGAGTCATGGTTGAATCCTGGATGTATCGCCTACTCACCGGGAGACAGAGAACAACGTACTGCATCCTAGCCAGTCAGGTGAGGACTATCCCTGTAGCACAGGCTTGTACTAATTAAGGCAACCGACACAAAGTGTCGGACATGCGGTACCTGCCAGGTGGTAGGCGCTCAGTAGATGTTAGCACTCCTTGTTTCCTGTTTGCATTGAATTCCTACAATGACCATATTCTTTTAGTCTTCATGGGATATTTTTCCTGTTGGAATAGGAGAAAAGTGACTTGTTCTTCCACTTTGGTGCGTTACGTTATTCTAGAGAGATATCTTTCTGATACGATGAGACATCTGTATCACTTGTATTTATGTAGTATTCTTGGTTTCATCTGCTTGAAAATAGGGATATAATTGATATCAACATATTTAGAGCATTTGATATCGATTACATCCCTATTTTCAAGCGGATGAAACCGAGGCTATTACATCAATATCGGAGCATCAGACAGGAGGCCAGTTCGGGCATCATGCTTACGGCGGGTGGGAGAGACCAGCCGAGGTCTTCTAGGGGTCCTGCAGAACCCAGAGGCAGAGATCTGGCCAACAGCGACGTTCGGACATTGAGCAGACTGGCCTCATTGACTCTTTGGGTTACGGGCTGGGGGGAAGAACAGAGAAGAAGACAGGAATCTGACATTCGCTGGTTGCGGGCTGTCTAGATGGAGGGATATACTCTAAGCTCAGAGATATAAGAGGGAGCGGGATTTATGGGAAAGCTAAGCAGCCCCGTTTTGGACCTGGGGAGCCTGAGGCACTGGGGACAGCTAGATGGAGTTGTCTGTGAGGAGAGAGGGGCGGGTCTGGACGTCAGGGAGGCGGAGGGGGGGGCGCCTGCGCTGCGGGGGGCGCTCAGAGCGCAGGCCCAAGCCCTCCCCGAGCTCTCTGGAAGCCAGTGGCGGAAACTCAGCCCCTCCACGTGAATTTGGAATCTAGATTTCCTTTTAATGATTTACACATGACTGGTTTCCCCAGAGAAATTGATAAGTTTACTGTTTGGAACCGAGAAGCCAAAGCCAGAGAGAAGCTCAGTCATCTAATTCCGCTCATCTGCATTTGATTGACAGGCTGGGGGGTCTCAGAGCCGGTGGGAGACCTTCCTGTTTCACCAGCCCGTAGCCTCCCAGCGACGCAAACGCGCTTTCTCAGGCTGAGCTCAGTGGCGCCTGTGTGCTCAGGCCAAACCACCCCATCACTCTTAACTTCTGTGGAGTGAAGGTGCTATACAGGTGGCCGTGAAAACAGAAGAGACCAAACTCTAAAACTGGAGCCTAGAATTGAAAAGTTTTTATCCACCTTCAGAGTGACTGAGTAAGTTTATGACTACAGGGAATGACCCTAGGACTCGTGGAAATTGCGACTTGGCCTTCTCAGTACTTTTGAGAGCTAGTAAATCAAGCAAATTGTTCTCTGCTTTGTTAAAACTTGCTTCAGAACTTTTTTTCTCTCAGTATATCTCTATCAATATCATAGTTATGATTCTCTGTCATTAACTGTGTCCTTGAGCACATCACCTAACTGTCCTGGATTTCACCCACGTAATACAGATAACTAGTATCTGTTTCAGAAAGTTCTTGTGACGGGTAAGTGAGGAGGCATGTCTAAAGGCCCTTTGCTAACTGGTGCGGATGGACGCTCCAGAAAGTGTATCCGTTGCCCTTCATAGGAGTAGGGAAGGGAGAAATATCCGGAGGTACTGGGCAGACACTGGAAATGAGAGGAAGATGGTTAAGGTAATGGGGAGGGGGTGCACACAGAGAAAATGCTCACAGTGGCATCGCCAGAAAAGTAAATGGCACAAGAAGAAGAACAGGGGACATGATGGCATTTGAGTGAAGGGTGTGAGAGCCAGTGGAGTGCACCCTGACCGCCTGAGGGGCATGTCTGTACCAGACCGTAGGATGTGTGGGACCTGAGGTGCACCTAACATAGATAATTGTGTTCTAATGGTTTTGTTTCCTTTTAGTTTACCGAAATCAGAGTTGGATTGTAGGGTAGGGTGAAATGGTGATACTAAGACGAAAAGTAGTTAGAACACTGTTTTGGATTAAAAAGATCATCCACTTTGGATGATATAGGATCCATGCTAAAAAAAAAAAGTATGGAACATTAAAACTTATAAGACTGTGATTTAGGAATGTTACTCTTGGAAACTGAAATATGAACGTCCATTTTTTTTAAAGCAATAGATAAGATGAAGAAGACACAGCTTAAGGAAAAATAATGAGGTGATCCAGTTAAAAAATAGATTGATTGGTACGCACTGATGAAATAGCTTAAAACAATGCCCTTCATTAATCAAGAAGATATCAGGGTCAGTAAGGCTTTCAAAATCCTGGAGGTCACTGACGGGGGTTGGGGGGTGGGGGGGTGCAGTGCTCGCAGGATGTGGGTTGGGACAATGAAGACCTCTGCCCTTCCCCCTCTCGCCCGTCTGAAATCAAATCCAAGGCTTCTTAGACGCTGGGACGGGCACAGACCAAAATATTTGCATAAAATGTGTGTGGACCAATGTAAGATCAGCTTTTAGTCCTGGCAAGTAAGGACTTTAAAAAAATACTGTCTGTTACCATAAAAGAGGGGACCGTTAACATTAAAAGCAAGGACATTCACACACACACGCACGCACACATGTGCAAACAAAAGGAAAGAAGAACATAAGTAAAACACAGTTTTTTAATCAAGTAAAGTTATCTTTATGAAAAATCTTCTATGTTGCCCTTTATGCTAGAATCAAGCAGTCTAGCCTGGACCAGCTGAAATAATCATTCCCATAAGCACAGAGGTAAGACCAGAATTTGGAAAGGACTGGTTCAGCTGCCATCTTCCCGGCTCCCAGGTGACCAGCGCAGGACAGCTTGGGAGACAGAAATCCTGCCACTTAGGCTACAAACTCAGAGCTAAAGACTAACACCTTTTCTAGACCACTGTGTGACCCCAAGCCGATTTATCAAAAGGATCTTTGTTGCCAGGGAAGTTTTTCTTTCTTGAGACGAGGTTGGCTTGGGGAGAGGTGACGGTGGAAGGGAGAAAAGGTGCGTAGTATAACACAGGACGGTGACATTTGAAATACAGCAAGGAAATGCATATGACTTGAAGATGTTTGGGCCAGAGTTGGATTCTAGCATAGAGTCACAGTATACATCATCACAATGAGTATGGTGTCTTTCTTTGTCAGTCCTCTGGTCTTAAAATAAGCATTTTATGACGTGTGGGACTTTAAGGGGGCCAGTTTTTCTATTCTTCTGAGAAACAGCTCCATTATTTAAAATGTGACCATGGTAGACATACTGATTTTAAGGTAACAGAAAAATTTACTAATCTGAATAGATCATTCAGAGTACACGTTCCTTTATCAAGTGTGTTATTTAAGAAAAGATGTTAGCAAAAAAAAAAAAAGATGGTGAAGTTTAAAAACTTGGCAGTGATTTGTCAACAAGGACAAAAGTTAAAATGTGGAAGAAGAAATACACGATGATTTTGTTATTATAAAGGAGCTTACAAATAACATATTAGTAAATTTAGAATTATTTTATATTAACAGCGTAATATTCAGAAACATTTACTTGTGAAAATTAATTCCATGCATGCTTATTCCTGGTGTATTAACTCTGGTCTTATAACTTGCAGGATTTGCAGGTTTTAGATGATCAGTTTACATACCTGGGATTGTGGGAGTGATTGATCTATAACTACAGATCCAAACAAAGCGAAGTGTAAAGAGCTGCTCAGTCACCTGTCCCCCTCAGGGTGGACGGGGCCACATTGTTCTCTGTCCGGATATGCGAGAACCCTCCATGCTACCTCTTGTTCCCTCCGCGTAACTGTGTGTGTGTGTGTGTGTGTGTGTGTGTGTGTGTGGTTTCATTGGAATCTTCTGACCTGACTTTGAGTTAGAAATCAGGTTTCCCTCACTTTATAATTTCTCATTGCTTTATTAAGCTGCAGCGTTGAGTGTGACGTTTCAGACGTCCCCTGTGGCCTTGGCCCTCTGAGTACCTATCTGTGACACCCACACCGAAATTCAGTTCAAATAGCTCCCCGCCACAAGGCGGACAGCGAAAGCTGAGCTTTCTCCAAGGGGCCAAGGCCCCTCTGGGTGGTCCCTGAGTGGGCAGACCGAGCTCAGCATGTCATTCTGTGAGGGGAAGCTCTTGGGGCCTCATTCCCTGACCCAGGTCACATCACTGTCCCCCACCAGGTCCTTGCCTTGGTGTACCTTTCAAGTGTCGCAGGGGTATCATGCAGAAGGAAGGGTGACCACTATATAAGCTCAAGGAAGATGTTTAGTTGACTCCACACTAACAGCTGGGGGGTTCCCCAGGAAGTAGTTTGAGGGAAATGGCCCCCCTCTCAACACCCATTCCGCTCCCCCTGCAAAGTGCTGCGGCTGTAGCCGGAATTTCAATGCTCACTTGGGCTGAATAGAAAAGTTTATCCCTTGTACATAAACCTTTTTTAACAAATCTGCTTATGTACAGAAGTGACTTTTAGACTTGACTTTGTAACAGAGTAGCATTATACATGCACCTTGCCCTCCCATCATGCTATCTGTCTGCCAAAGATTTCTGCACAGCCGACCTTTGCTGTCCTAGAACTGAACGGCTGTAGCTACATCACCCTGAACGATATGTGTGGTAGAAACATTGTCCTCATAGAGCTCTTTTTGATATAACCAGTGGCTAATACCAGCCCCTGCCATGAGAAGGTCATGGGAATTTTGGGGTCAAATTTTATGGATGCAAACATCATTGTTGAGATGTAATGTTTGAGTTTTGCTTTTGGTGGAATTTTTTGAGCTGATAGAGCCCAGAAGCAAGTCATGCCCATATACTGGGCAAATTTGCGTGACGTACCTCTGGGGACCACAAATGCCAACAGTTTGAAGTAAGAGTAGGAGGAGTGGACATCCTTGAGTCTCAGGCCACGCTTGTTTCTCCTTTCAGGTGTAGCCAAGCCTGAGGAGGGGTCCTCCACACACCTGTCACTCCTTTATGTTTACTGTGAACAAAAGAGGGTCAAAAAAGGAAGCCGTGAACACATAATACACTTAACGCCACTGATCTGTCTGTGGGCGCTGTGGGCACCTCCTTTTCCTGATGCATCTAATACTGATGACAAACTCATCAGTCCTTGTGCCGAAGGGTGGGCTGAGGGGATGAGATTATACCAAAGAGGCCAGGACCACGAAAAAAAGGAAGTAAATCCTAGTTAACCACACCTGTGACAACTACCATTGTCACAGAGGTGGGGAAGGGGGAGGGGTTTGGTATGTGGGAAATGGGTGGCCTAAAACGATATCTTGTTGAGACTAAAATAAAAAATGTAAATCTCCATTAAATACACTCTAAAATACAAGTAAATCTTTATAAAAGGAAAAGAAAGAACAAAGTTAACATATTTGCTTCTGTTATCAAAGGTACCTATTTATTATTAATTACTATTATTACGGTTATTGAAACAATAAAAAGTAATTACAGTCAAGAGAAGCTTCCACTTCTGAGGAAGATGGAGTAAGCCACACGCTGTCTGCCCTGTCTCTCCCCTGAACGTAGCTGCGACTCTGGACAGAAGGTGTGGAGCAGCCATCCGGGGACTCGGGAAGGTAGATGGTAGCTGGCAGGCTGGGGAAGGAGACCAGAAATCAAAGTACTACCATTCTGGTTGTGCGTTTCCTGTGTCTCCCCTCTCTGGGATTACCTGGCATGGACCCAGAACCAGCAGGGCCCACTGGTGTGGACAGAAAGGTCTTGAAGAGAGTTGCTCCTTTTCTGGCCTGAGGAGCAGGGAAGGGACTCCGGCATTCCCAGCGCGTGGGACGTCTCTGTCCTGTTTCTTCTTTCCTTGTGCCCTCCCATCCCATCTGCAGACGCACAGTGGCCTTCGGGTCTGGGCAGTTGTTTCAAACTGTGAAGGTGGAGGAACCTCCTCTCTGATGCCCGGAACTGTGGTCCTAAGAGTATCGGGTGAATTCCCGTTACTTTTTTTCTTTCTCTCTGTGCTCCACCCACTTGGCACCAGACTGAGACATCGTTGCTGGAAGTATGAGGCTGAGCAAGGAAACTAAAGCCCCAGCCTTCTGGTGGAAGGACCATGAAAGCCAACCCCCCACCCCCCAGGAACTATAAAGTGCTGGGGTCGCAGAGGGGGGTGGCTCAGGAGTGATATCCCACTGCTGAGCTGTGCCTGTGTGCGCCTGACCGTGGGCAGCATTTCAGACACACTGAGATCTGAAACACAAACTAGGCACTGCAAAGGCCTCAGACTGAGCACTGAATGGTACACACAGGGGACAGATCTAGATAGTATTGCAAAGGCTTTGAGCCTGGTGGCACTCGAGTCACACCTGATGGCAGGTGATTTGGAAATTGGAGCCTGAACTTCACTGAATGGATCGCGTCCATCAAAGGAAAGAAGAATCAGCCTTTTCCTTAGGATATAAAAACTCAGATTTTTGAAACATAATCAACCTTATGCAAAATTACCCAGCATATTAAGGACTAGGACAATCTCCATTTGTATAGGAAAGGACAGTCCATCGTCAGTGCACAGTGCTGAGGTGTCATGTGTTGGAATTGTTAGATAAAGGCTTTCAGTCAGCTATTAATTATAATTATGGTCCAAGAAGTGTTTGTGCTTAAACACTAGTGGAAAGAGTGGGGAAGTAAGCTAGAAAGGAATAGAGGATGTAATATGGAACCAAGTTGGGATTTTGGAATTGAAATATATAATAACCAAAATTTAGAATGTATGGATGGGCTCAACAACAGAATAATGAGAATAGGAGAGTCAGCAGACTTGAAGACAGATCAGTAGAAGTTATCCAATATCCTTGACAGAGAATAAAAGATTGAAAAAAAAAGGACGCAGAGCCTTACTTTTGGTGTTGTCTTAACATTTGTGTCATCAAAGCTCTGGTGTGATTTGGAAAAGTATGGAGAAGTAACAACTAAAACTTCCTAAATCTGGTAAAAAATACAAACTTTTAGACCCAAGAAGTCCAACTAATCCTAAACAGGATAACAAAGAAATCCATACTCAAACACATCATAAACTGCTGAAAACTAAAAGGAGAGAAACCTTGAAAGCAGCTAGAAAAATGGTATATACCACACAATAGAACAAGTTGAATGACTGCAGATTTTTAATTAGAAACCACAAAAGCCAGTATAAAGTGGAACGATATTTTTAAAGTATTCAGTGAACATATCTTTCAGATAAGAAGGTAAAGTTATAATGTTTTCAGATAAAATAAAACAAAAACATGCACTGCCAGATCTGATCTCAAAGGACAGGAAATGACCAGAGGAAAACTTAGAGCACCAGGAATGAAAGGAAGCAAAAATGGTAAATATCTGGTTTAATATAATTAACCATCCTTCTCATTGTGTAATGATGGAAGACAAATGTGACATAAAGGAGTTTTCAGTGTATGTAGAATAATACATATGACAACTGTAACATAAAGAGAAGAGGGTGAAGGGACCAACATGGTATAAGGTTTATCACTTGAGGTAGTAAAGTATTAATTCTAAGTAGATTGTGAAAATTTATGGATACTGAAATGCTTAAAACAACAACTGAAAGTGTATAAAGAAATATGTTAGAAGCTCAGTAAACCAATTAAAATAGAATATTAAAAATATACATTTAGTCCAAGAGAAAGTAGGAAAGGAAAACAGAGGAACAAAATGATGGTAGAAACATAAAACAAATAATAAAATGATTATTCTAAAGCCCAGCATTTAAAAAGTGCATTGAATATAAGTCATCTAAACATACCAAATAACAGACTGTCAGAATGGATTTATAAAAAATGGCAAAAGGCCCTGGCCGGGTGGTCCAGTTGGTTGGAGCATCGTCGCATACACCAGAAGGTTGAGGGTTTGATTCCCGGTCAGGGCACATGCCCAGGTTGCCAGTTCAATCTTTGGACAGAGGCAACGTATTGATGTTTCTCTCTCTCTCTTCCTCTCTCCCTAAAATAAATAAAATCATGTGCTCAGGTGAGGATTTTTTTTTAAATGACAAAAGGATATATAGTCTGCAAGTAATACATTTTAAATATAGTGACATAAAAGATAGAAAGATATACTGCACCACCACTAATTAAAAGACAGCTTGAGGGGCTATATCAACGTCAGAAAAAGTAGACTTCAGAGCAAGAAAAATGACCAGGGATAAAGAGGAGCATTAATAAAAATAAATTGATAAGTTCAGCAAGATGACATTAAAATGTATATGTACCTCTTACAATTTACACAAAATGGAATGAAAGATGGAAACATAAGACCCAAAACTCTAAAACTCTTAGGACACATAGAGGAAAAGCTTCATGACATTGGTCTCGGCAATGACTTCTGTGACCATTTTGGGGTATAATACCAAAAGCATAGGCAACAATAGCAAAATTAGACAAGTAGGACTAAGCAGAACTAAAAAAAAGCTTCTGAACACCAAAGGAAATAATTAACAAAGTGGCAACCTATAGAATGGAAGAAAATATATGTAAACCATATATCTGATAAGGGGTTAATTTCCAAAATATAAAGGGAATTCCTATGACTCAAAAACAAAAATACAACAAAACAAACCAAAAACCCCAAAACTAATAACCTGATTAAAAAATGGGCTGATGTGAATAGACATTTTTCCAAAGAAGATAGACAAATAGCCAACAGGCATATGAAAAGATGCTCAACATCACTAATTGTCAAGGAAATGCAATTCAGACCGCAACGAGATATCACCTCATACCTGTTAGGATAGCTATGACCAAAAAAAAAGTGACAAACGTTGGCATGGATGTAGAGAAATTGAAACTGTGGGCGGGAGTGCAAAATGGTGCAGCTGCTATGGAAAACAGCATGAAAGTTTCTCAAAAAATTAAAAATAGAGCTACTGTATGATCCAGAAATCCCACTTCTGGGTATTTTTCCGAAAGAATTGGAAGCAGGACCTTAAAGTGCTATCAGCATTCTCATGTAGTGCACTTAACTGTATTCTTTTGACAGATAAATGGAAAAAGAAAACACGATGTATACATACAATGAAATATGTTGAACTGTAAAGCAGAAAGAAATCTTGTAATAGGCAGCAACATGGATGAACCTTGAGGATATTATGCTAAGTGAAATAAGCCAGTCACACAAGGAGGAATATTGCAGGAATCCACCTATATGAGATATCTAAAAGGTCAGACACATAGAGGCAAAGAATAAAATGGTAGTTGCCAGAGGCTGGGGGGAGGGGGAAATCAGTCTCTAATCAACATGCATAAACTTTCAGTTATACAAGATGAATGAGTTCTGAGATCTGATATATGACACTACCTGTAGATAATAGTCCTATATTTATTGTTTACTTAAAGATCTGTTAAGAGGCTAGACCTCATGTTAAGTGTTCTTATAAAAGTATTTTTTTTAAAAAAGATCATTTTAAAAGCGTATGTACCTGAACAATAAAGCTTCAAAGGCTTTATTGAGGCAAAATAGAACAGAAAGGAGAAATGGGGGACAGTGATTGGGCACTTCAACAAGTCTCTCTTAGTAATCGATAGAACAAGTAGGTAGAAAATCATAAAGATATAGAAAAACTGAGCAACACTCTCAAGCAAATAGATCTAATTGGCCTTCATAAAATATTCCTCCTCAAAATAGCAGAATGTACATTCCTTTCAAATCCTCAGAGAACATTCTCAAAGACAGATGAGATCCTGAAGCATAAAACAAACCTTAAAGCAGTTAAAAGAATTGAAATAATCCAAAGTATGTTACTTTACCACATGGAATTTAACTAGAAATCAACAACAGAAAGATAACCAATTAATCCCCAAATACTAGGAAAGTAGACAAGGTGCTTCTAAGTAATCCATGGATCAAAGAAGAAGTCTCAGGGAAAGTAGAAAGTATTTTGAGCTGAACAAAAATGAAAATACAACATCCCACAATTCATATGAAGCAGACAAAGCAGGGCTTAAAGGGAAATATATAGATTAAATGCTTATGTTAGAAAGAGAAAGAGATCTGTAATGAACAGAAAGTAAGCTTTCACCTAAAGGAACTAGAAAAAGAAGCACAAAATAAACCCAAAGCTAGCAGGAGGAAAGAGATAATAAAGAGTAGATATCAATGAACTTGAAAGCAAAATTAATGGAGAAAACCAAGGAAGTCAAAAGTTGGTTCTTTACAAAAAGCAAGAAAATTGATAAACCTCTAGCCAGTTGACCAGGAAATAAGATACAAATGATTAATATTAGGTGTGAAAGAAGGCATAGCACTACAGACTTCCACAGAGATTAAAAGTATAACAAGTGTCTGCCACAAACAGCTCTATGCACATAAATTCAACAATTCAGATGAGATGGACCAAATCCTCGAAAAAAACATCCTATCAAAACTCACTCAAGAAGAAATAGATGACCTAAATAGTCCTATATCTTTTAAATACATTTAATTTAGAGTTGAAATTTTACCTCAAGAAATCGAAACCCCAAAACTCCAGATCCAGGTACTTTCAATGAAGAATTCTACCAGCTGTTTATGGAAGAAATGCCACCAGTTTGACATGATCTTTTCTAGAAAATAAAAGGGGGCAACACTGCCCAACTTGGTTTGTGAAACCAGCGTTATTCTTATGCCCAACCCAGGCGGTGCAAAAAAAGAAAACTACAGACCAGAGTTCCTCATAAATATAGATGTAAAATTCTCCCCCAAATATTAGCAAATTGAATCCAGCAATGTATAAAAGAATAATAAGCCATGACCAAATGGGGATTAGCCCTGGAATGCAAAGCTAATTCAGCATTTGAAAATCAATTAATGTAATCCACCATCTTAACAGACTAAAGAAGAAAAATCACATGATAATATCAGTTGAATCAGGAAAAGCAATTGATAAAGTTCAACATACTTTATGATAAAAAGCTCTTAATCTAGGAATAGAAGGCAACTCCCTTAATGTAGGATAAAGAACATCTACAAAGCACTGCAGCTAACATCACACTTAATGAAGACTGAATACTCTCCCCTTTAGGTTAGGGACAAGGCAAGGTGTCCACTTTTACCATTCTCATTCAAAAAAATCATACTGAAATTTCTTTTAAAAAGAGCTAAAAGACAAATTGTGATAAACTCTCCCTATTTGCAGACATGCTTGACTACGTAGAGAATCCCAAGAAGTAAACCAGAAGCTCCTGGAACCACATTGCAGGTCGGGTTGCAAAATTGTACAGCCAATCTGGAAAGTGGTTTGGTGGTCTCTTATAAAGGTGAGCCCACCTGTACCACAGGACCCAGCAGTCCTGCTCTCAGTACCTGAGATGGAATGAATTTCAGTATCTCTGTGCTCAGTGAAAGAAGTCGGTCTCCAAAGGTTACATACTATATGATTCCATTTACATGACATTCTAACCAAAAGACCAAACAGTAGGGACAAGGAACATCTGGGTTGTTTGCACAGGTTAGCGGTGTGGGAGGAGCACCATGGACGGGACTGCTCTGACTCCGTCCTGATCGGGATGGCGGTTACACAAGCCTGCATCTGTGTTAAAACTTGTAGAGCTTGTACATCAAGCAAGGCCTTGATTCTGTATATGTTAATGTCTAAAATTATGTTTAAAAATTATAGACTTTCATGGTGAAAGTGAATGGTATCTGAGGTTCTTGTGATTGCTTATTGATTGACAAGATTAATACTGTCCAATAGAACTTTCTGGGATGATGGAAATGGTCTATACTGGATGGGACAAAAGTAGGTTTACAGCTGTGAGCACACGGAACACAAGATTTATTCTCGTAGTATTCCTTTTTCATTATTGTATTATTTTCCCTATGAACAACCATAAACCTCCTCTTGCCCCACCCTACATATCTGTGCCCAGTGTGGTGAAAAGCCGTGTAGCTATTGAAATAGAGGAACTAAAGTTTTCATTTGATTTAATGTAAATTAACTTCAAGTTAAATAACCATGTGGGGCTACTAGCTACTGTATGGGACAGAGCCAGTGTAGGTGGTTGTGTAATCACTGTGATCCTAGACAACAAAGGAAGTTCATTTTTTTATCCATTTATTATACAGAGACAAAAGAGAATGTGACTGGTTTGTATTCTTTGACATCAGGATGTTATGATTTTCCTCCTTAGTTTTGTAAGTATTTTATGAATACAGATGTGTGATCCACCCTCCGTGAGATGACCTGCGGAGGTGACGCTGAGGACTGACCCAACGTCGGTCGCAGAAGACAGTGGATGAGCCGAAGTTTGGAATATCGACCGTGTCGAGGAAATTAATACCCAGCTAATGTGGGGTTTGGAGTCAACACTTATTTGACCATTTTAGGTGCTGAAACCACTGTTTTGGATACTGAAAATAGAGTCTGAATCCTGGTCACTTTCAAGTCAGTGGGAATAGAAATGGGGTAGATGTTTGGAGTCCGGGTCAATTGAATGGTCTGGGACGCAGCACGCCGAAGGACCCTCAGCTTCCGTGAAGCGCGCGTCGAGCTGCTTGGCCCCCCTATCTGGGCTCTGCCGGGGCAGCCCCAGCGCACTTAGCTTGGGTCAGCGTTGTGCTGAAAATGTTTGGCTAGGATTTCTTCTCTTTACACTCCGTCTGGACTTCGTTTGCAGTAAGTTTCCCCCTCTTATTCATAGTTTTTTGAGGAAATATTGTGATACTTTCTTTTCATGTGTGTTTTCTTTTCCGTCCTTAATTGGAAGCGCCTTGAGGTGAGAGGTTAGTTCTATCATTATATCTCCTTTATAAAAATATGGCAGCCTTGGCAACTTTCATGTTTTTTTTTTCTTGATTTCATCTTATAGTGGAGGAGTGCAAACCCACAGGGAGGATAACTTGGCCATAATTAAATAAGCTGGTGATAAAGTAATTCAGTTTCTTAGCTCTTTGACCTTCTAACTAATTCCAGCTAGAACAGCTCATAAAACTCAGCAACGATATATCTTTAAAGCTGCAGCAATACTGATGATAACTTTGAAAACTAATTGGGAAATACCACTTTCAGGTATATTTTCAGAGGTAGTGTTGCTTCTCAAATTGGGGGCATATTTGCCTCCAGGGACTGGGGCTCACACTGCAGGTTTATTCATACAACCTCACGTCAACGTGGACGGTCTGCCCAGAGGGTTGCTTCGCTTGTAAAATTTGGAAAGTAGTGTTGAATGATGTTCAGTGGAAACAGTTTTTAAACTTTTTGCTATCAAGACAAAAAGCAGTGTATTGCGGAGGATAATATATAGCTGCATGAATTTCAGGGACACTTTTAGACAGAATCTTCTTTTTTCTTGCCTATTTGTGGGCTTCCATGCATGTACCATCAACATCCTCTGTGGTAGGAAGGACCAAGGAGAAATGTCTGGGATATACTCAGCTGTCTTTTTGCCCAGGAGATTAGAATGACCAGTCCACAAATCCAAATGCTGTTGTAATGGAATTATAATGGAGAAGAGTAACACCTCATTTTCCCATGCTTTCCCATAGTTTCCTTACCATTTACTATCAAAACATCAAATTTAGAATCTTTTTAAATGAAAACTCACAGGGTCTTACTTTCCTCTTTCCTCTCCTTGTCTTCTTTGGGCATTGATTAGAAGAACTAAGAGTGGAAAAATAACGTACACCACAGCGCGCGCAACACGGAAACTTGGACATCTGCCTGCGTCGTTTGCACTGTCTTGTCCATAGTGCATCTGGAGAGGCCTGAGCATTTAATTCGTGCCCAGTGGACTTTACAAGGTGTTGTGGTGTGACGGGGAGATGTCGGCACTGAGACCCGGGAGACCTGGGTGCCGGTGCCGGCTTGGCGACAAGCTCTTTGTAACCTTGGGCAAGTCATCTTCCCCGTTTGGACCCTAGGGTTATCTTCAGTCAGGTAATAATATACGAGATGACTTCCAGGGTCTCCTGCAGTTCTAACATGTCATTATTCTTTGTTCCTGAACCTATAAGAATTGACCTGATTTAAGGACTTCTGAGGACTTCAGTGGGTCCCACAGGGCAGCCCTGTTCTTCACTCTGTGTTGATCCTGACGCTCTCTAGTCCTTGCAGGGTTGCCAAGGGTACCTGGCCTTTGCATAGTTTCCTAATCTATACCTGTCGTATCTAACTGACCTTTAATTGAAGGTATTTCTTCTACCATAACAGAAATGCACTTAAACTGAATAAATCCTTGACTCTCTGGGCCTTGGAAACTTTGGACTGTTCTGTTTTTCAAAACCACTTCCATTGAATTTTTAATTTGTGCCTTTTTATCAGCTTTCATGCAACTGGGAATGCCTGATCTGTTATTGGGGCCCAGGGGCTCTGTTCAGAGGATTTCTCGTCTTCCCTTTATTTCTCGGCTTGAACTACTCTGCTACCCTGGGCACTACTCTGAACAACAGACTCTGCCCAAAGCACAGACAGGCTTTTGGGTAGATTATGGGCAAGCAGCGCTAGGCGTACGTGATACTTGTGGAAGTGAATTTCTGACAGCATCCTAATACGCTGGATATTTTGGACAGTTCCTTAGTGAAACAGAAACGACTTTCCTACCTCCGTGCCCTTCTCTGTTCCTTGTTTAAGCACTCTCTGCATCTTGATAAGAATCTCAGAATACGCTCTTTCCTTGTCCCAATAATTATCTTCTCCCTTTAGATGCACCCTACACCCTGTTGCCAGAGTGACCTAAACTTTCAGCCTCAGTGTTATGCCCTTGTAAAAACCCCGAATGACCTTCTCCTATAATTTCATCTTCTTCCAAATCATATGTCATCCTGACTCTTTGGCTTAATCTCTACCCGTCTCCTTCGTCTGTCCTACCATGCTAGCCAAGCTGGGTGGCCACCAGGCGTTCTCCAGTGTCTGTGCCCTCCAGCCCACATTGTCTCTGTGCGCACGGCTTCGCTGGCTGGAAGGACATCTCCGACTTTTCTCTCCCTCCCCTTTACTTACCCACCTTTGGGGCCCACCTCAACTGCCACATCCTTCCCGAAGCACTGACCAGTTCCTGCCATGTTTCCTCACCATCTCCCTCTCTCTCTCTCTCTCTCTCTCATATGAGAAATAATCATCTTTTCTCGGTTGTTGTTCTCATGGTACTCCTTCCCTTGGATGACTCACAGAATGACTCAGACACTGATGCAAAACCGAGGACAGATACTGTAGCTCCCTCATCTCTATTCTGACCTCAGCAACAAGCAGAGTGTCTTACATGTTTAGTACATGTTTATTAACTTGAACTATATTGAATTAGGGTCGTTTAGTATAAGATTGCTAGAGACGAGGATTTTTTTCTCCTCTATTGCTGTATTTTTGCAAAGGGGAGAGAGTCGTGCATCACAGACTTCTGCGTGCTTATGGGGGCAGAGAAGTCCCTGGTGGAAGCCACATCCGACCATACAGCCAACAGGAGCTGCCACGGGCTTATACATACTTGTTTTTTTGGAGAACACGGGGTTCATGTAGGGTATTGCTTCTTAGGGAGGAGACTCACTAATGGCTTACAAGTGCCAAGTGAAATTTGTTGCACATATAAGGTGGGTCATTTTCTTCTCCATTAAACGCTGTTATTAATCTGCTGTGAAACCACCCTTCTTGCTTCCTTTCCTTCAACTCCCCAGTATGAACCCTGTGCCCCAGGCAGGCCCACTTCATGTTTCCTCACCTCCCTTCCAACAGCACCCCCATACCTGGGTTCATTCTTTCTTTGTCCAGGTCATTCATTCATTCCTTCCTTCATTCTCTACGTATTCATTTGGCGCCTGCCATTGGCTAGGCACTTTTCAGGAACACATCTGTAAACACAAAGCACACAGAAACCTCCCTCTCCAAGGTGCTCCTGCTGTAACCTAGGGCAGGCCCTTTCTCTCTTTTCTGTCCTCTCCAGGTTCTAGGTCAAGCGTGCCTTTCCCTGGAAACCATTCCTCACTGTTTCAGCCCAGGTTCTTTCTCCTGAATTCTTAGGGGTGCCTGCTACCTGGTTCTTCCTTTTGACAGACACTGTCTTGAATTCCTTGCGCTTTGTAGGGGTGAATGGATGTCATATCTCCTCAATTGCACTGTAAGCTTCATGGGAGTAGAGCCCTTGTCGTTGGTTCATGGGAAAGTTTGTATGTACCAGTGTACATGCCCTGCATTATCCAAACTGTCCTACACATTTGCAATTAGGCACCCAATGCATATTTTTAATTGATTTAAGGGTAGGTAGTGCTCTCTGCTTTATCAAGTGCAGTAGCTCTCTCTGTGCAATGGCACTAGTCATCAAAGCATTTGTTTGTGTTTTTTTTTTTAAGATCCTGGATGACTGTGTCACTGTGTGGTGCTACTCTTTAATCTTTTGCCAAGGGACCAGTCAAGGGCCAAGCACAACCTCTGCCCACACCTCATCGAGTGAGCAAATCTCCTCTGCAATACGCTGTATGATGTTTGGAAATCTTTACTGTAACACTGAAGCTGTTATTAAAAGGAGCAAGAGGCAATGGGGAAAGGGGGAGGACTGCTAATTATGTCTATAGTTTATTCTTGAGTTTCTCTTTCCATCAAAGACCCATGTCTACGGTATCAGAGTGTCTTTCTCGCCTTTACGGCTGTGTTGAGGCTAACAGGGGTCCATCATAAAACTCATCTTGGTGTTGGTAGGACCACGACATGACCTTGTGGATGTGATTTTGACCAGTCAGTGAGACTCATTTGCATGGTCATTTAGCAGTAGTCCGTGGCTTGAGGCCGGAGGGCAGCCCGTCAGGGGGTGTGGAACTGGGCAGACACTAACCGGAGCTGCCACTAAAGAGACAGAGCCTGTGTACAGAAGCTCACGGACCGCACATACTAACAAAGTGAAAGGGCTCCGATTTAAATGTAAACATTGAGCTATCGGGTTTTTCTCCCCCCAAATTGTTTCTAGTGGTTATTTTATGATAATCGTCCAGAGACAGGATGTATGGTGGCTAGAACCACAGACTCTGGAGCCTCCTGCCCCGGATTCAAATCCTGCCGCTTACCAGCTGTGGGAGCCTGAGGAAGGCCGTTAACCTCTTTTTAAAATGGGACTGATCATGGTACCTCCCGTATTGGGTCCTTGTCAAATTTAGATGAGTTTCTGTACTTGGGCACGGGAGGCCTATAAATAGAAGCATACATGTTCGGCTATTAGAAAATTTGAATACATTTTTCTTTGCGTTTTTCCACCCCTTTTCTTCGAGTGTGTTTTTTTCTTTATCCACTTATTTTACCTTTTCTGTATCAGAGAGGAAACTTGAGTTTTTAGCTATCAAGACGTGATCCAGGGGTTTCCCAGAGGCTCTTCCGTTGCTAGAGGTAAAGATATCTTTGTTTAAACGTTCATTTTGAATCTGTTCGTTACATAGTTACATCATTGCATTCTTAAGGTGCAGGTGTTTGTGGGACGTACTTTCTGACCTTATCGCCACCAGACTACGCCTGACGGGAATGGGCTGAGTTAGATGGATTTATAACTAACGACACAACCAAACTCAAAAAGAGTTGAGTCAAGCTGAGCTGCTGGGGCAGGAGGCCCGGGTGCTGGACCACTGGCTTCGTGTACAGAATGGACAGGAACCTAGGTGGCACAGCAAAGGAGAGAAAATCATACAGCAGAAGGGAAAATCAAGAACAAACCATTTCAGATAAAACATACAAGGCATAGTTGAAGGATCTGTCGTCTCTCCTTAAGTGTATAAATGGGACCTGATTTCATAGCAGTTCCTGTGAAGAATTTCTCTTGGCGTTGACAGTGTGGTACAGTCTCCAATATCCTACTGTCATCTTAGACCATGTGACTGTAGAGTCCAGAGCCAGGGAGGGGACGGAGCCACGGGTAGAGCTCAGCTGGAGTACATACGGTGCTTCATACAACATTCGAATAGGGGGACTCGCATGTCAGAGCAGGAGCCAACCGTGGAAACCACGAGGGCCAAGGATTTGAAAATGTCGGATGGTTGCAGGAGCTGAGGAAACTTTACTTAATAAGCTGAGAACCAACGTATCACCCAATTGATGAATGAACGGAGAGAGTGCGTGCTTTCTAAGTGTCTCAAACTGTGTGCAATTACAGACCAGGCGATTTGGAACAGAGGGACTGGGCTAGTATTTGTAGGTGCTAGGCGGGTCGTGACCAGGAGTGGTTATACTTTTTCTCAGCTTTCCCAAGGTAGCGCGGGACTCACTCTGTAGGGTTACCCCAGAGGGTGGGCACTGGCTTCGATGAGACCAGAGCGCTGTGGGAGGCGGTGCCGGAAGACCGGCTGAGTCCCAGGAGTTAAGGGAGGATATGATTCTGGTGGGATTTTCGCCTGAGAGAGGTTTGGGATAGTCTTACTGAGAGGTCTGTTACATTTTTGCTCTGGTTGTGTCCTGTACTTTGTACTCATCATAACTTTAGCTACTTACTGTGTTCGTGAGGATATGGGAGAACTGACTGTACAAATATTGCCTGCTACCCAAATCTGTTTCGTTTCTGAGTATGGGTTAATTTACTGGTATCTCCTTGGTTCCTGAATGGAGATGGGGAGAGGCGCTTTGGTATTATTTCTTTGGGGGCAGTTTGGGCAGTGTTATTACTGATACAACAGCATTCATTTTTTTCTGGATTACTCTTTTCCTCTCGGACCCCATTTTTCTCTGGTTTTAATGTGATTGCTGATGTCTCTATCATTCTTTCCAGCTCCCACCCCCTTTTCCTCTTGAGACATTTGTGTTATTTCTTGTACTCTCAATAGAGACAAATCATTTTCTCTGTGGTTCTGCTGAAATAAGTTCCTCTGTGTGTCTGTGTGTCTAACTATAATATGTACACGTGAATACGCAGGAGTTTTTCAGTGCGGAGCAAATAATGAGCGCAGTGTGGTACAGTGTGGTGAAGGGACGTTTTTACACAGACATGTAATGGATTTTTTTTTTTGTTTTTTGCCTTACTGATCTTAGACATAGACCTTTTTTTAAAGGCAGATAAAGCAGCGGTATTAAAAAATCCTATGAATCATACCAGTGTGGACTTCAGTTGTGTTGTGAACTCAGGAGAGCCTCACGCTGAGAACCAGTTCCTGACATAGTGACCTCATTCCCAACGCTGCCTCTCTCTCTCTCCCCGTCTCCCCCCCTCTCTCTGGGCGGCAGCGGAAGCTGCCCTGGCGGCGGGCCGCGGGCTGCCCGTGCTGGAGCCTGCCGGCCGGCTCTGTCACTTGCGATGAGACCCAGGCTTGCAAGGACTTGCAGGCAACTGGAATTTGGGACCAATAGCTTGCAGCAGCTAAACTTAGATCCAGTGCACAGTAGAACGGCCTGGTACACACAGGAGGGAGATTCGTCCTTCATCACAAAGAAAAGCCAGCCTTGGGGGGTGGAGGGAGGAGAGAGAGAGAGAGAGAGAGAGAGAGAGAGAGAGAGAGAGAGAGAGAGAGAATGTGTCAGGTTTATAATTACGGACTGGTGAGTATATGACGCTAGATCAATTTTAATGTGTGTGTTTTTTCTTCAAGCATCCTGAGGTATGTGCCCTTTTGCCTGTTTTCGTGATTAAAACAATAAGAGTTGGTACTAATGCATGCGAGGGGACCTGGGTGCCCTGGAGAGGGGGATGGGTCCCTGGCAGCCCTGGGCCTGGGGAGCACTCCCAGCCCCGCGCCGCGCCGTCGCCGCAGCGCGCAGACAAAGGAGCCCGCGCACACCAGAGGCTGTAGCTTTTCTTGGAGCTATGACTCATTTCAGTTCACAAAGGATTCTGGGCAGGGCAGTGAGAAGCCAGGTTGGCTGATCCGTCCCTATGACTTCACTTTGCAGAGAACCAGGCAGAAGAGGAGTGACTCTGCAGATTCCCGCGGCTCTGCAGTGGGATGGTGGCTCGCGCGAGTGGCTGTGATCTGTGGCATAGGCGCGGGACAGGATTCCCGCTGCTCCATGCAAATAGGATAAAAAGAATGGTAAAGAGGATTGTTTTCTTCCCTAAAACTGTTACCAGCCAAGTCCATGCACAGAGCCCTTTTAAAGGTGCTTTTGAACTGAACTGGTACCCGTATCTCAAGCCCTGAATTGTGAGAAGAGCTGAGAGTTCTGGGACTCATTTTTAAAAGTAGACCCACGAAGGTAAAGTACCAGATTCCTGTTGTGTTCCACGTGCCCTCAGCAGCCAATCTGAAATGCTCATTTCGGATGTTGTTATTCGAAAGTTTACTCTGTCTTCTTATTCCAGATTCTAGGACGTCCGTTTCTGTTACTGGCTCCTTCTTGCGCCTGGATGCAAACCCCTAGCATGCACCAGGCTTTAGCGTCAAAGCTACCTGGGGGATGGAGCCAGTCCAGAAAGGGTCAGGTAGGTTGCCCCTGCTTTTCTTTCAAGAGTTGTTGTGTGCAAAGAAATAAGGTGACGTGTCTACGACCCATTTGATGCGGGTGCCCTGCCCTCTAAGAGGTGGTTTTGGTATTGTAATCCCCAACGGCTTTAAGCCGGAGCACTCCCAATGCACCCCGCCCGCCCGCACCGGCTGCCCTCCATACGCGCGACCTTGCCAGCATGGTTCGCCCCAAAGTGTCACCTCGGAACTGCAAACTCTGACAGCTGTAGGGTGTTCCAATAGGAAACAGTTAAACTGCTTCAGATTCCCATCAGCTGCGCCACCTCTTCACTCCTCTGTGGAGGGACTCAGTAAATATTATTTGAAAATTTTTCTTCTCCATTAATCTAGCCTCTGAAATGCAATGTGTTATTTGGCCTGTGGACCTACACGCAGGGCACTAAAATCCAAGAAAGCCTGATTTATCTGCTCGAGACTGTGTCTGACTTCACTGCCATTACTTCGAGGCTGCTCCTTAACCACGAAGGAAGGAGGCGTATTTTGTATTTTGCCCTCGTCTGCTTGAGGATTCAGATTAGGACGTAGCTGTTTTCTTACAACATCCATGGGCTCTTTGCACAAGAGCCTTTTTTTTTTATTTTAATTTTTTAAAATAGTGAGACGCTAAAGTTGGGTCCTCAAAAGTACAGGCTTCATTTCCAAAGTGAAACTTGGCACCTCAAAAGCATGGTTTTACCACTTCACAGCTTTAGCATTTTTTTTATTAAAGACATTTCTAAGAGCGTTACATCCCATATGTAATTTCTAATAATGAGAACATTTAAAAATAATGCAAACTGTATATTGAGCTCCTCGAACATCTCTTTACTCTCATATCCATCCCATAATTCACCCTTTCATGGAAGGAAAGAATACATGTGCACTGCCTCATCGTCAAAGGTGGCTCTTCTTCAGGTATAGCACTTTGCACCTTCGAAGCAAAGTTGAAGATGGTGAGTCAGTTTACAAGGATGTTTGGTCAGGAAAAATACAAGCATAATTTGTTGAAAATTTAATTATATAATGGTCCCACACCCATCAATTCTACTCATCCTTAAAGACCCTATTCAAGGTCTCCTTCCCACACAAAGCTCTCCTTGATTACTCCCAACTGGAAGTCCTTTTTTAGTTCTCTTAAACCATCAAGTTCTGTGTGTGTGTGTGTGTGTGTATGCATATATATACATAATTATATATTAATAAATTTCTATGACAGAATTAAGTTGCTAGTCATTCATGTACTTTCTTGTTGTTTCTCCTCTAAAGGTGTTTTAAGAGTAATTTAAACATGTTACAATTGCTTCTCTTCTCACACATTTATATCATGCTTCCCCACCTAAGTTGTGAGCTCACTGAAGACAGGGATCAAGATTTATACCTTTTTCTACAATTCGCATCTCCTAGAGTTTCCTGCACATGGAAACCACTCAGTAAATAGTTGATTAAGAAGAGAGGCCATTTAAAAAGTGCTGATTTGTCATAAAGGGTGAGAATGATCTATTTCATTCATTTCAAGAGTCTTCCCGGGTAGATTAATGCTAAGGTAGACCTCAGGAGTTCTGCACGTAACCTTAGAGGTGAAGCCTGGTCTAGCCTGAGGTGGGGTTATAGGTGCTGCTTCCCGCCGTCTCTTACCAGGAGTGTTATTTTTAAGAAACATATGAAGGCAAGCCCTTAGCTATGAACCCTGGCTGTGGTTTACTTAATTAGGAAGCACAGTAGCATTGGACAAGCCATCCTTAAGTAAGGAATATATGAAATTCCCAAGTTTTGTGTGGGAAATACCCCCACACAGAATGTTTTCCATTAGAAGAGGCAACCGAAATGGCTATTAGCATCCCAGGTCCCATCAGACATTACTTACCATATTTTGCCATGTATAATGTGCACTTTTTTGCCCAAATTTTTGAGGGAAAAATAAGGACGCACATTATTCATGGGTGGTACTAATTCCGTATCCATATAAATGTTTTTGATTCTTTTATTTATGCTTATGCGTTAAAAGTGTAAATCTAGAAAGCAATAACAATATCCACATGCATAGTAATGCCCTGAGATACGATAATCGGTTATATATATACATATAGATAAAAAATTGAATTAAAAAAATTAAAATGCAAGATTTTTTTTCCTGAAAGTTTGGGCCAAAGACGTTGGTGCGCATTATACATGGCAAAATACGGTAACTCCGGGTGCACTGATGTTTAGTACCAGGAGTGCCGAGTTTCCTTTTTCTTTTTCAGGTAAAAGATTGGCCTGGCCAAAACTTTGAAAGAGGACAACTCTCTGATATTTCTGATATTCCTGTAACTCTTTACTCATATTTTTTCCCATCTCCTCGTGCCCTTCTCTCCCCAAATTCCCTATGGAATGCATGTGTCTCACTTGCTTTAAGACCATTCTCTTCCGGCTGAGTAGTACATCCCAAACGTCATATATATATACTTTTCTGCCTCCCAGTAAAAATATTCCATTCATTCAGTGCACACGCTCCTAGATAAGAATCAAGAGGTGAGAAATCTGACTAAACTAATTAATTCTACTGTAAGAAAGACCGTTGTCCTCTTAGCCTTCCCACAGCTGCCTCTGTTTTTATTTTTTTAAGGTTTCTTTTTAGAACCAGATTACGTTCCTATTGATAGACATTCAAACACCATAAAAGAGTATATTGAATAATTCACATAGGCTTGGGGAAGACAATTTTAATCCTAACTACCACTTATTAAATAGTTATTAGGTTCCAGGGACAGGGTAAGCGTTTAACCCCCTCAATAACTCTATGAAGTAACCTTTACTGTGTGTACTTTAGAAAAGAAGAAATTGAGACTCAAAACATTAAATAATTTGTCACAATTCACGCAACTCATGAGGAGCAGAAGTGAGCTCCGAACCTAAGGTTTCGGTGGCAGAGTTCACAGCCTCTACCACAGTCTTGTAAGGTCGAACTTTGGAGAAAAAAGTAACTTCCTGTGCAGTGAGTTGGGAGTGTGCTCCATGTGTCTGCCCTGTCCTCTGTACTCTTTCACCGCGACATACACTGTGTAGTTCTTTCATGACAGCCTCCACGGCGGCTGGAAGGGGTGGCAGTGTGTTCAATGTTTGGGGAGTCAGTAGCGGCCATTCAGTATAATTTTGTTGTCATTTGAGAACCACCACTGTAGACATATTCAAACTGTATTTAATTAGGTCTTCTTGTTGTGTTACGATTGTATTTTATAGAAATCATTCACAGTAAAATGCTGATGAAGCAAAGAATATGATTTTGAGAAAGAACTATGGAGATTCTCACTTATAAAGAGGGGACAAGAAGGACCCTGGAGATTCTAGACCGAATTGTTGAACTATAGATGAGAAATATTACACCATCCATGGAAATGGGAACATCTAGGATGTCCCTAGTGTTAGGCTGGGTTCTGATATGCAATGGAGATGGAAGAGAAGTAAAGCAGGAATTTAATAAAGTGAAGGAAGATGCTTATTATGTAGGAACTCATTAGCCAGGGCCTTACAGAATGGCATGGTTATCTGAGAGATCTTATTATTGTCAATGAGGACTGGTGTTTCATCATGGTTTTACCTTGGTTGTAAATGGCTTTAATTCAGTCCTGGATGAGGCACTAGAGAGCAAGGTGGTGGCTGGTGACAGACAACATCTCGGCAGGTAGCAGGGTCTTACCTTGCCTTGTCTATATGTGCCGTACCTGTTTATTCAACAAATGTGAGCATCTGCTTTGTGTCTAGCACTCTCCTAGGTTTTATTCCATAGCACCCAACGCAAACCACGCTTGGCTTATAACATGGAAACTTAGCAAAGATTTGAAGCACGTCATTGGTCCGATAGCCCCTGTTTCCACTCTAGCTTTTAAGCTACCAATCTATTGCAGTAGCAGAATGGTCCAAAAGTGTCAGCAGTTGATGATTGGAGAAGATGGCAGCCATTCTCCCAGGGATGGTGGAGCAGGCTCCCTGGTAAGGAGGTCACGCACATCACTGTCCATGGACCGCCCTTCTCTACCCGAGCCTATACCCGTTCTGGCTCGTTGGTCTCTGCTTATCTTATGACAGCTGTTTACAGGGGTCAAATCACAGAAACAAGAGCAGTAGCTAATACAACTAATGAAAACTTGTAGACCAGGAAAGATGATGGGTTTCTTTTATAAACCAATGAGCCAACTGACTTGTCATTTCACCTGACTGTATTAGACGCCTCTCTGCATCAGACAGGCTGGTAAGCAGAAGGATTCGGGGATGCGGTAGACATAATCCGTGTGTGTGTGTGTGTCCAGCACATGCCACCTTGCCGGCTCTCCCTTAGCTCTACCCTCATTTAGAAGTTTTTTAGTAAGTCAGAGCTAATGACAGACATCATTAACTTGAGTATCGTTAACAAAAGCTTCTTATTTATAGTCCCCTTTGAATTAAAATAATTTATTCAAATAACAGCTTAAGAACTAGACCTTCTTTAGGAGACCCATGAAGTGTCGAAATAAAACATTCACAAACTTTAGAAAAGCTCTTCGAGAATTTCTGAATGTTCCAAAATTCCTTTTTGTGTCCACTCCCCGTCCCCCCATTGACTATTGCAAGGAGGACTTAGCCTTACATTTCTGAAATCAGTGACATTTCAACCAAACATACCAGAAATTGGTAAGAGTGCCTTTTTTCAATGGAAGTTTTCTTTTCTATTTCAAACACAAAATTTGAAAGTCAAGTACAGTAATTTGGTTTCACAGGAGAGCTGCTTACAACCTGGCAGCGTGTGGGCTGATGGGCTCTGTCTGCCCTACCTCCCGGAAGGGTGCTGCTGCCCAGGAAAGGGGGGCGGTTTCCCCAGAACTACTTAAAGAAATACATTGTAGTAGACCATCTGCTGAAAGAACCGAGCAACATTTATATGTAAAATTGGGGTTAATAAATTGAGCTAAATTGTAAAACACGAGATTTGTCTGACGCTTTGCATCAGAGAAGTTTTCTTAACCTGGGAGAGTTTATGACTTCCCCAGGCCCGAGGGTATTTCGGGTAACACTCGGCTCATTAGTAGTTCTGTGACTAGTTTTTTGAAGGGCATAAAGTCGTATTGTCACTGTGCCTCTGTACATTTTACAGGGAAGTTGGACCATTTTTATGAGTTGCAGTATCTACTGCGTGTGGTAATTTTATTGGCATCTATAATTTTAACTTGAGTGTTAATTTTGGCAGTTCGGAGAACAAAAACAGCCTCACTTTGGTCCCAAGGAGCAAAGCAGAGCAAGACTTTGAATTAGAGTGAATTATAAAGCCTTTATTAAAGGGGGAAAATTAATAGCCAATATGTTTTGCTGTTCTTTTAAAAATTAAAATCTGCTTTCTCCAATTGGATGAGCATTTGCTTCTCCAGCAAGACGGAAATACAGCTAGACAAGGGCTCTGTGTTGTGTTCTCATGCCAGAATTCTGCTGCCTTGATGTAGAATCTGCACGTTTGAGAGCCTGAAGGAATCTTTGCAGTCATTCTGTCTAGACTGTCACCTTACAGTTAAGGAACCAGATGCGGAGTGGTCATCGTATTTCGTCGTAAGAGACTGGCACTTATCGAAATATCCCCTGCATGCCTCTTTATATGGGGAACATTCCAATTAAAAATCAGTACAGTCTCAGAACTGTGTTTATAAGTACAGGAGGGTAGCTTTGGTTCATGAACTTCATTAGGGTCAAAGATAACTGTTCAGTCCAGAGGACAGAATACATTTTGACATTTACGATAAAAAATAGTATTTAAAAATAAACAGGAAAATAGGAATGGTGGTGCTTGAAAAAAACATTATTTAGCCCCAGCTGGTGTAGCTCAGTGGATTGAGCACCAGCCTGTGAACCTAAGGGTCGCCAGCTCCATTCCCCAGTCAGGGCACAGGCCTGGGTTGCTGGCCAGGTCCCCAGCAGGGGGCGTGCGAGAGGCAACCACACATTGATGTTTCTCTCCCTCTCTTTCTCCCTCCCTTCTCCTCTGTCTAAAAATAAAATAAGTGAAATATTTTAAAAAGTACTATTTAATGAAGGCTAAAATAGGAAATGGACTCTGCGGTACTTTTAGGCTTGTAGTTTATTATGATATGGTTCACCTAGAAAAATTATGGCTTTCTTTTCCATATGCATTAGTATGAAGATGGGCACTTCAGGTGGAAGAATATAGATTTGTATTTGTTTTTCTAGTAGGTACTTTTTGGAAAGCTACGATATCTTCTGGGAGGGTATGAGTGTAAGTTGTCACAAAAGTCACACCTTCCTAGGAATTGTGTTGTCTTCCCTCATCTGCAAAGTTTGGGTACAGAGAAGCCAAGTTAATGACTGAAAAGGAAGTGGCATTCATAAAGGACAGAGTTTTATTATACCACAGTCTGGGCGGCTCCCCCCAACAAATAGGACCAAGGTAGGAACTGTTCTGAAACTTGAGTACCTGAAGATATTGGGTATATAATAGGCACTCAGATACATTTCTTGAAAGGATGAATTATGTGAGAGAGAATTTTTTGAAATAATTCCAGCTAAAGTAACTGGCCGAGAGTTGGATGGGAGAATAGATAGAGGGGTTTAAATACTGAAAATGCATGGGTGTGATAAAGTTATGCTGAGGTAGAAACTAGCTGTAGACAGCAAGACAGAGAAAGACAGCATGTGTGTGGCGTCTGCCAGTCATCCAGACCCTCCTTGTCAATCCCCTGGCCTGTTGTAATAGTCAGGGTGTGTTCTCCATACCTGCACAGGAGTGATTTTCTAACACAACTATGTCATGTAATTCATCTATGTAAACACAAGCAATGGTTCCTCATTAGCATCAAGAATGAGACTTCTGGTCAACCGGGACCTGGCTCCTATCTTCCTGTCTCTCTCACCACCAGCCTGGCCCAGAGGTGCCCTGGCGTGCCCCGCTCCCCCAGCTCGGCATGCTGCTTCCTGCTCTGCGCTTGCTCTCTCCCACCCCCGGTGTGGTCTTCATCCTCCAGTCCATCATCACCACCAGGCAGACTTCTTTGTCCTCATGCTTCTCAGCTGACTGGTACCTTAGATGAAAGTGATGTCCAAATGTTCACTGAGGTATTTTAAATTTGATGTTAAATGTCCTTAAAATCAAAGACATTTACTTACAATGGTAATATTTTCACGTCTTCTCCCATTTTAAATTCACTTACCAGAAATTTATTGAGCGCTTACTCGGTCCAAGGCACTGTGCTTGGTTTTGTCTGAATCATCCTGGATTTGACAAATGTTCCCTGGGGACTGTACCTAAATGGATGTTTGTAAGAAAATAAAGCTGAAATAAAAACCTATTTACCCCTTCTTGTTAGAACAACAGGACAGAATTATCGCAGTTTAAGAAGAATTTGTTAGCCTACAAAGTAGCTATGAGCTTTTAGATGAGTTGTCTTTATGAATGTGTTCAGAACTAATTCTGACAGTAGAAAAATGTATCCTATAAATTATAGACAAGTGGCAATTCATAGTTTATGCAAAATGGGATAGTTTCTATAGATTATGATGCCCAAGAATGTTTTAGTAGTATTTACATTCCCTTCTTTTCTTTGACCGTAAATGTGGTCCAGTTGAAAGAACTTTCTATTAATATATTTTAACAATGACTAGTTGATCATTAAGCAGGTCTCATATAAGATGCACAGAAAATCATAGTAAACCTGAATAATGTGTTACATTGTCTGAGAGATACCTGTGATTTCTTTAGTATAGATATTAAATGCATGTCCTAACTATCACTTAGTCTATAATTATTTTTCTATGATAACTGCTATGTTTCGGGGATTATTATTATTAATAGGGGGAGTCTTAAAAATTGCATATAAATTAGATATATTCAGTGTCTTGTTAAATTTTTATATTTGCAATTATTGAACAAAAATGTGAATGAAATCACAATCCTTTAAATACCCTGAGAAATTCCTTGGATTATATTACAAAGAGATATTCATTCATTCAATGAACATTTATTGAGTGTCTAGTGTAAGCTCTGGATCATTCTAGGCACTGGAAATGTGGTGGGCACCTGGTGTTCATGAGTCCCTCTGCCCAGGAGGTTATATTCTCATGGGTAAGACAGACAGTACACCAGGACACACAGACACACACACACACTCAGAGAGGGGAGACAGTGGCTTGGTAAGAGCCTGGTACCCAGTGTAGACTGGGATGCGGTGTTTCCTCACCACCAAGCAGTCCTCTGACACCAGGTGGTGAGCAGTGCGGCCGGGGTGGGGGCCAGCAGCAGGCCGACAGGCTCAGACCCTGCAGGCCATCGATGGCCTGGTGAGGAGTTCTGATCTTCTCGGTGCCAGCTGGCAGTCACTGCAGGATTTTACATGGGGAAGTGGCGTGTTTTATGCTTTCCTAAGAAAGCCAGGTCGCTCTGTGAAGAAGAGAGTGTTGGGGCAGGAGGGAAAGCGCGGCCGTCCGGCCATTGTGATGGGCTAGGTGAGAGGTGATGATGATTGGGATTAGGGATGGAGGGAAAGGAGGAGGTCCAGGAAGCCCAGGATTGACAGTGGGGCTGGGGTTAGGGAGGAAGTGGGAACTAATATGTCTTAGTGCCGAATAAAAACAAGATGATATGGAGACAGCCACTTAGAGCCTCTGAATTCCATTTTGTCCTATATCCTGAGTTAAAAGTTATTGCACATATTCTTTCTTATAGCGGAACTGAGCTTTTTCTAAGCAAATGCAATTCAGACACTTAAAGCACGCTGCCTCCTATATTTGGCTGCAATGAATGAAAAGAAGTTAGCTTAGAAGATGGCATTTAAACGAAACAAATACTTTTTCAGCTAAAAGCATAGGGAGAAGCAGGACTTAAATTAGTTTATTTTGCTAATAGTTATTTCTTTTTTACGGAGAGATCAAGTTCCCGGTAACTTATACAAAGTCAGAAAATAGACCTGCACTTTAAAAAATCATATTTAGTGATTTTGTAGTTTTGATCTTCTGAGAAGCCCTTAATTATGACAGGCAGATATTAGAAGGCGTTACCTTCCCAGATGGGACACAGTTGAAAGGCACTGGAGCATACTCTGAACCCCGCCCTCTTGCCAGCTGACCTCACCTTTCTGTTTATCTGATTTACAAAGTCATTCCAGGTGACTTTGAGGTCCACATGGCCAACCTAGCAACTCATCAAGAAACCTGGCCTCAGTGTCCTTGTCCTCTCCTGTAGGAGGGGGAAGGGAAGAGAAGGAATCACAGACGACACCCTGAGAGTGGCCGTGGCTGACTTTTAGGACCCCAGGGGGAGGGAAGAGTTCAACAGGTGTAGCTCCACAACCCCATCTCAGCTTACTCACGATCGCCCCGGTTTATCTTTTACACATTAGGCTTTAGAATACGATTTTATTTGAATGTAAGGGTACAACATTTTGTTTTTTAAAAGGTTTAAATCTGTTCTTCGAGGAAGTAGCACACTTGCCCACTGAAGTGGCCCCAGCCCACATAATTCTGTCATTTTTAAGTCACCAATATGAGCTGAGCTTCACCAGCCAGCGAGGGAAGCTCACATCTATGCTAATAGCCCCAAATTCCATGTTCTAGCTTCCACCCCCTGCGAGCCCCACGAAGACTTGCGAGAACCTCTCAGAGGTCCTCTCGTCACGGCGCTTAGATCCTATAGGCCCTGGAAGCTTGTGGGTTATAAGTTGGGTCAGTTCCTGGCTCCTACTGATTTTTGTCTCTGCTGGCCTTATCCTGGTCCAGGTCTGAGCATCCTCACTCTCTCTGGTTTTGGGGAAAACGTCTTACTCTCCTCATGCCCATCTTGCAGACAGTGGCACCTCAGCGGAGCTGGTTGGAGCCCCAAGGGATGCAGGAGGGAGGGGAGCATTGAGCTGAGCAGGGTTTGTGGGGGACATCAGCCTTTGGTACTGGGGTCTTGCTGCTTCATCTTGCTCTCCTGTTAGACTTGCCCCCTCATCTGGTGGTTTTCTTTCCCGAGCCCTGTTGCCTGGCTTCATCCATCCAACTCTTTCCCTTTCAGTCCATCAAAGTAGGGTTCAAGTTCTTTCCCAGAGGGTCTCTGGACTCCCATCAAAGTAAGAGTTGTGCTGGGCGCAGCTGTAAGTGCCTGGCAGGTCCACCCCAGTGCACCTAGACACCTTCTGGAAAGGTGTTGCTCAGTGCCACGGGCTCACCCGAGTCTCAGCTCTGCTGGCCATAGTAGCTTTTTACAAGAGAGAAATCATGCTTAGGAAATGAGAGGAAAGCTGACGTGGGAAATAAACTTAGAAAAGCTCACTGGTATTCTCCTCCACTGATAGCTGTCACCCTCTTTCTGTAGGGCTGTTTTTTAAGTGAAACCTTACAGAACCCCAGAGTACGAAACAGCCAGGTGTCAGGAGCAGACTCGCCCGCTTTCCCAGACTCTCCCTCTGTCGGGGGCTAGGAATTCTTGGAGCAGAACTTGAACTTGAAAATCCCCACACTGTCATGTGAAGATGTCAGGAATGGACGGCGTATTCGCATTGCCTGTTGGTACCTTCCCCAGAGCCACAGTTAGGGAGCCCCCTGGCTGCTGGGTCTTCAGCTCCCCCCACCCCTCACCTCCACACCTTTACCCCCACCGCCCTTTTAGATGCAAATGTGCACAGGAGGCCACAGCCCCCCCTCAATGTCATCTGCCCTCTCCTGTTCCTCCAGTCCATTCTTTATGTGGCCAACAGTCATCTTGCTGCATTCCCATCTGACTTTGTCATCACTTAAGTCCCCTCCGTGGCTCACCTTCCCTCATGGGATGAAGGCCTTGAGGACAGAGCTCTTTCCTCCTGCTGTACCTGCCTACCCCTGGGCCTTCTCTTCTCCTCCCCAGAAACACCTGCTGGTAGGCCTTGCCTCCCTCCTTAGTCACCCCCTGTGCCCCAGCCAGCGACACAGACACGCTCCTCCTTCAGCGCTGGATTCTAGCTGCACATCCTGACTCTCAAGCCCCACCCCCACCTCCCGCTCTGCTCCGGGCAGTCATCGCTCTCTGGTGCACCATGAACTTCGGACTTGTCTGTCTCCTCCACTTGAGTCGAAATTCCTTGAAGGCAGAGATGTTTTGGGGAAGGGGCCTCAGTCATCATCCCAAGTCCCCAGCAGATAGATGCCTGTCCCTGAAGAGTGCTCACCATTTGAATGAATGAATCCTCAAGTTACCACAAATGCATCGGTCAGGATGTAGGTGGCCAGTAATAAATAAATAAGCTCCAAGTCAACAAAAACCTTTTCTCCAAGTCCTGTTTGTTGAGGGCCTTTCCGTAGTGTGTCTATTTAAACGGGCGCCCACGTTTAAAGGCAGCCTGTGTCTGTGGAGGCCGCCTCTCCACCTGCAGACATGGGCTGTGCTTGTGCCAACAACCTCCGTGTTGGGAGGTGACCTTACTCCTAACACAGGGACTGGGTGAGAGTCATGGGAGGGCCGTGTGTGTGTGTGTAAGGTGTGTGTGACAGATGGCTGGGTCTTTTAATGAACTGCTCACTTGAAAATTGTCTTTCTGCAGGTGATGTATCACCAATCAGTATGTCTCCCATCAGTCAATCTCAGTTTATTCCACTCGGGGAAATCCTTTGCTTGGCCATCTCAGCAATGAACTCGGCACGAAAACCTGTCACCCAAGAAGCACTGATGGAGCACCTGACCACGTGCTTCCCAGGTAACGGGGACAGCTGGGTGCTGTGGCGGCTGGGACCGCACGCAGACAGTTCCTCTCATGTTTCAGTCGGACAGAACAAAAAAGTCTTTGCCAAAACGGACCAGAAACTTTTCGTAGTTTTGTAATTAAAAAACGAAGGCACCTGTGTTATTTTTAAAATAACTTGCCTTCTTCAGCTATAAGACTTTTTTAATTGGCACTGAGGAAAAGAAATTAAATTGGAATCCATGAGGAATCCTGGCAAAAAACTACTGAGATTCCATTGAACCTCTGCAACACGACGTTCTTTAAATACACGAGCACCGTAATTCATGGGAGCGAGTCAGAAATGGTAAATATTAATGGTAAAAATTTTAGTCCTACAGGGTTAAACTACAGAAAGAGTGATGTCAAAAATAAACATATCTGGCATGCACATGTCATGACCTGACGAGTTTTAAGAATATGCCATTTGGGCCCTTGCTAGTACGGTTCGGTTGGTCAGAGCATCATTCCTTACATCAGGAGTTCAATTCCTGGTCAGAGCACATACCCAGGTTGTGGGTTTGATCCCCTGTCTGGGCACATACAGGAGGCAACCAATAGATGTTTCTCTCTCACATCAGTGTCTGTCTGTCTGTCTCTCTCTCTCAAAGCAATGAAAAAAACATCCTCAGGTGAGGATTAAAAAATTATTTTTGAAAAAGAATATGATAATTGGTAAATTAGTTAAGATCTCAATGTAAAAGCAATAAAATGTTTTCTCTTAACTATTATAAAAAAAGACAATAGCCCACTGCTGCGTGAACGGCATTCGAAGACCCCCGTGCCGGAAGAGGTAAGGAATGGGATAAGCTAAAGGGTGCGTGAGCTGTCTCAAGAGAGGCGGCCCCTACTTAGCGGCAGTCTGTTAGTCCTTCCTCCAAAAAAGTAGTAAGACCCTGCCAGAGTTGTAAATTCTTCTATTTTTTCAAGAGAATCTGGAATCTCAATTTTATGGGACATGCGTGTACATTTTAACGTGTGTGTGTCAGAGACATGAGAGTCAAATTATTGGGCCACCAGTTTGCCAACTCGGTTTGGAGGCAACCTCTACCTGGATTGAAATAGCGCTTACGCCAAACACCAACGCTTCCCATATTTTTCATTCAACCGAGAAGAGACCTTAGTGAATACAAACCGTTGGCTGTATCAGCTCGTGTTTGCTCCAAAAAAGGCAGGTCACAAGCAGTCACAGAACATCCGTGGCATAGACCAGTAAATATTTATTTAGCTCACGTGTCGTGGGTTCTCCAGGAGTCAGCTGATTCCAGTGGGTCCTAGCCAGGTGGCTCTGCTTCACCTGAACCCTATCCTCCCCGGAAAAGGGGGCAAACAGAGTTCTGCACTGGACATGGGAATGGCAGAGGCACAAGAGAACCAGCTCGGTTGCGCAAGCGCTCTTCCGCCCTTTGGTCATGCCACGCCCACGAATATTTCATTGGCCAAACACAAAGTCATGGTGTGGGGAGATGCACCGCGCCCTGGGGACAGGGTAGAAATACTGCTTCTAAACTAAGTAGTGATGTATGATACCGAGTCTCCCCACTTTTCCTGGTGAGTTTTCCTTTTCTTTCCAATTCCCAATTAATGTGTTTGAAATTACCTGTACTATTTAAAAACTAACAGAAGCCCACCCTTGCAACCTATAAATTATCTTAAGTTTTATAACACTTTATGCTCTCTGAATGTTTTTCACTAATTGTTTGTCTCTCCTTGTTAACTTTCAGGCAAACCCTTTTCCTTTCAGTAGTAAGGTAAGGGAGGGGTCAGCTTGGGTGGAAAGCTTATCTTTGTTCTTTAAGCTCTCAAAATCCGAATTTGTGATGAACTTTGGGAATAGTATCTGGAAGTGATGCAACATGCAAACGTTAAAAATATTCATCGCAGTCCCATCTCTTCCAGGTGACCCCTACGGATTTCTAGTGGGATCCTGGATTTTGTAGACAATTGAAAAATCAGCCATTATACTAGGGCTTATTGATAAAATAATTATCAATATCAATGACTTTCACGAAAAGCTTTTGCAAATGCACAGGTGGAAGTATGGAAAATGGATTGAATAGAGAATGTTTCTATTTTGTTTTTCCAAATTAAGCATTACATGATTGATGTACTTGCAAATACAAGACATAAAAACTTAAAATGTAAAGTTGCTGTGGAACTTCCTTCTTATTCCTTCATTTGGGAATAATCAGAGAGCTCATTCTTAATGGTGAGGAATGATCACAACATAGTCATGATTCTACATGGTTTCGTAAGCGTCCTAAGACTGTTACTTGGAAGACCTACAATCAGCAAATTCTAGAATACAGTTATATTTTTGTTGTATAGTAATAGCTATTTTTATGAATTAAGCCCTTTCCTTTAATCTAGCAGCACAGTAAACTCAATCGTGAAGTCTTACAAATGAGCCTTACCATTTTTTGAAAAACTTCTGTTTTAATTTTGATCGAATGTGTGCTACCATGTAAGATACACTGAGTTTTAAATGTGGGCTTGTTATCTGGATTACTGTGCTGCGCAACTCCAGGGGGTGTCATTCATAAGTAGTGTCTTATCTCAGGGGCTGAATTCTATGTCAATGGTGCCCCCTGCAGTTGTTCGGCAGAAGGTTGTTTGTAGGGCTTAGCAGCTGTGTTAAGTTTAAAGCATTTTTTGTTTTATGCCACCTCTCAAGAATTGCATGGATATGGTTTGGATTATATCACTAATTCAATTGGAATTCGTTTTTGCACAGAAATTCTCATAAAATTTAAGGAAAAAAAAACCTGTGATTATCCCGGACCTTGAAATCACTTTCATGAAAACCAGTGTCCGTTTCTCAAGAGTAGAGTTTAGACTAAAAGGAAAGCATGCAGGTCAAACATTAAGTAATTATGTGTAATAATACCTTCTTCACAGGCAATGTTACCTTCCCTGCCTCGGTCACTAAGGATGCCTTCTGGAGAGGGTGACACACACAGGTGTGTGTCATAGTCAAGGCCTCACTTCCCTTGAATGCTCCCGGCTGTTTCTAATGCTTTTGTGTCCACCCCCGTAGTTTTGGAAGGATTGGGGAACCCTGTACTTCTCAACCTACCCAGCTGTTCTAGGTTGCTGTGCAGTGATGTTTGGTGGTAATCTAGCTTTCCATGGCTCCTGGCCCAAAGTTGAGCCTACTAATAGCTAATGTATATTGAGACCTCACTATATGTTAGGCACTGTTGTACATACTGGGTTGTCTAAAAAGTCTGCTTAGTTTTTTTCTGTAAAATAAAAGACATTTTTCATTTTCACCAATAACTTTATTGATTTGGATATTTTGAATATGTTGACTATCTCCCACGTGGTAGAATATTGATTGTTCTCCATTAATGTCTTGATTTGATCGCTGTCAACTTCACCTGGTCTACCCAGCCATGGAGCATCATCAAGAAATCTCCAGCACAAAACTTTGCAAGCCCCTTTTGACATGTTCGATCAGTTACAGCACCTTTCCCATGCAGTGCACAAATCTTTTTGTGCATTTCAGTTGTGTTTTTACCTTTCTTGAAATAATAAAGCACAGTATGCCAAAAATGTGCATTTTCTTCCATCTTCAATATTAAAATGGCTACCCAAAAATTCACCAATTTTGATAAGCTTTTTAAAAAAGCACACTGATAGACAGCAGCCACGATACAATCTAACAAAATCGTTTCGAATGAAGTTAAAGACAGCTCAGCACTAATAGAGCCATCTTACAGGAGAACAAATGAACTTTTTGGCCAACCCAACACATTAAATTCATTTAAACACACAACAACCCTGTGAAGGGAGGTACTGTGAAGATCTGCATCTTGACGATAGTGAGTGGAGATTCAGAGAGGCTAAGTAAGTTTCCTGAGATGATACCAGCTGTTTTAAGTTTTTTAGAGCAGCCATAGCCTAGTACACAGACTTAAACCATAGAAATGTATTGTCTTACAGTTCTAGAGCCCAGCAGTCCAAAATCGAGGAATCAGTAGAGCTGGTGGGCTCCTGCTGAGGGCTGGGAGGGTCTGATCTGTTCCAGGACTGTCTCCCTGCCTGGGAGACAGCTGCCTTCTCCAAGTGTCTCTTCTCATTGTCTTCTCTCTATACCTATCTCTATGTTCCAATTTCCTATTTTAAAATGACACCAGTCATATTGGATTAGGGCCCCCCTAATGACCTCATTTTAACTTGGTCGTCTTTATGGAGATCCTGTCGCCACCTAAGGCCGCATTCTGAGGTCTCGAGGGTTAGGACGTGAGCATACAAATGGCAGCAGGTGGGGGGCGTAATCTAGCCAATAACATCCGTTAACAGCGATGGAATTCTATCCAGCAGTCCAGCCCTGCGGCCCAAGCTTTCAGTCTCCACTGAAATTGTCATTTTTGTGGGTCAGACCGGTTGCGTATTGGTGGTGTGATTCAACCTGACCTGTTTCCAAATTACCGTCCTGCACCTCATAAGACGTTTCAGTCTACAACAGACTGTACATACGGTGGTGGTCCTCCTCCCCTCCTAGCACCTCAATGTTGAGTGCACAGGTGACATCCCAACCTGTCAGCTTCTGTCCTGCCTCAGCACAGAGGAGCCATCCCTGCAGCACCACACATTCAGAGGGCGCTGCACGCCCCCCAGACCTAGTCTGACGGCCTCCAGAGAACGTGGCTATAACTTCTTTGTCAAGGACCTAAAACCCTGTACAAGGACCCAGGTCCACATGTGACACCTGAGCAAATGTGAAGGGCCAAGGCCACTTTAGTAAAAGCTTTCTGTGGTCATGTGGGGCCACCTGTTCCCGGACTTGGGAAATATTTTCCAGTTGTAATGATCTAAAAGCATAGATGAGCTTTCTTTCTTCCATCAGCTTAGCGCCAGAGGGTCAATGGAACCAAAAACAAATATCCGGAGTCAAAATACTGAGTCCTCAGTTCTACACCCTCTCCATGTTAAATGCTTCTTTTTTTTTTTTTTTAATGACTACCAGAAAGTTCCTTAATCTGACACTGCTCCAACATGCAATAGCCAAAACCACGTGGCCATGACCGTCCCCTACGTCCCTTTATCTTTTCTCCTTGATTTCTTATTCCTACTGCCCTCAGGACACCTTTCACCCCCTCCCTGCTGTCACCATGTTGGTGGTCTCTGCCCTGCCCAGCCACTTTCTCCTCGGTATTTTCACTGAGCCCAGCCCATAGCCCTGTTCATGGAGCAGCGCTGACAGCTTCGATGTCCTTTCTGACCCTGTCGGAAGGAAGCAGGGAGAGGGACTTGTGGGTAGCGCTTACAAAATCTGCAGTGGTGCACAGTGGTGTCCGAGGCTTCCACATCCACTCACCACTGACGCAGTGACTCACCCAGACCGACATCGAGTCCTACAAGCTCCACTCATGGTAAATGCCCTATACCAGCGCCCTGTTTTTTTAAAATAGTTTTTTTATTTTTCAATCATAGTTGACATACAGTATTATATTAGTTTCAGGTATATAACCCAGTGACTGGATATTATATAACTTACTCAGTGATCACCCAGATAAATCTAGTATCCACCTGACAACATACATAGTTATTACAATATTATTGACTCTATTCCCTATGCCGTACTTTACATCCCTGTGACTATTCTGTAACTACCAATTTGTATACTTATTTTTTTTAAAAGATTTTATTTTATTTTTAGACAGAGGGGAAGGGAGGGAGAAAGAGAGGGAGAGAAACATCAGTGTGTGGTTGCTTCTCGCATGCCCCCTACAGGGGACCTGGCCTGCGACCCAGGCATGTGCCCTAGACTGGGGAATCGAACTGGCATCCCTTCAGTTCGCAAGCATGAGCCAGGGCCAATTTGTATGCTTCTTCATCCCTTCATTTTATTCATTCATTCCCCCACCTCTTCCCATCTTTCACCGAGCCCCACTCCCCCTCCCCATTTTTATCCTGTATACCTTATTTTTACTGCACCATCTCTCTATTTCGGTAAACGAATTCTTATCACTGTGTTGCACTTGCCTGCCGTATTCAATACAGTAACATACTGTACAGGTTTGTACCCTGGGCACAATAGGCAACATATACCATACAGCCTAGTGTGTAGCCGGCCAGACCATCTAGGTTTGTGTGAGTGCACTCTACGAATGTTTGCACGATGACAAAATCACCTAACGATACATTTCTCAGAACGTTCCCCTGTAGTTCAGTGACTCATGACTGTATGTCATTCAGGTCAATCTTATAAATATTGTCACTGTCAACGTGCCTGGCTATGAGGAATGGAGAACACCCAAGAACTGAAGTAAGTGCACTATAGCCCGGGGAACGTATACGTCCTTACCTATGTGGACTCTTAATTCTGTCTCTCCAGGTAGCCAGGGCATCAACGCACACACAAAACCATTTGAAAACAGCATCGGTCACTCTAGAAAGGAGTATCTATGATTTTCTTCTGACATCTCGGTTCTGGTAAATACGGCAGTTTTGGACCATGGACCAGACAGATGTAGAGCATCTGAGCTTTCAAGGGTGTATTTCTTAGGTCTCTCCAGGTATGAGATAGGAAAACCACCTCCGTCCTACTGACTTGTGCCAAGAAGCACCAACTTTGAATTCCACCGGGGCTATAATCACATTCAAAATCAAACGTGATGGTTTCAGAATTGGAGAGTACTATATCACAGTCAACACCAGTTGCCCTTTTACATAATTTATAAAATTCAGTTCATTAAGTAAACTTTATCTTTAAAAATGTATAGAGCAGCTCCAAGTATATATGGTAACCTCTATGTATTTTAGTTTTGTTTTTCAATTCCAAGATGACCTTTCAACCCTGTTTCCCTAGTTGCTTTTATGGAAAAAGTCTTTTTTATTAAAGTATATCATGTAAAACACTTTTTACTTCTCCCCTTATTTGAAAATATTCTGTCTTCAAAGATTCAGTTCAGTATAGGTTTGTTACAGCAGTAACGACCTAACTTCCTCAAACTTCCCTCTCTCTCTTCCCAGCTCTTCCACTTGCCCATTCATCAGCAGTGACACTCATAAGAGTCATCGAAGAAAACTAGGATTCCCACCGAACCCAAGGAACACCTTTGAATGCTGTGTACTCGCTCTATGACAATACTTTGAAGCTTGGCCACAGTAATAGGATTTTGTCTTAGTTTGTGCTGCTGTAACAAGACACTATTGACTGGGGGGCTTCAACCACAGATGTTAATTTCTTACAGTTCTGGAATCTAGGAGGGGAGTTCAAGGTCAAGGCACCTGCACATTTGGTGTTGAGTAAGGATCCTCTTCCTGTGTCCTCACATTACAGAGTGAGAGGGCCCTGGCCTCGTCTTCTTATAATGTCACGCTGTGAGGGCCTCACCTCATGACCTCATGTAAACCTAAGGTCCCACCTCTTCATACTATCATATTGGGGATTGGGGCTCGATGATATGAATCTTGGGGGACACAAACATTCTGTCCACAGCAGCTTCTGAACCATCAGGGATCAACAATACGTGTGTGTGTGTGCGCGCGCGCGCGCGTGTGTATGTGTCCCTGTTCACGAATGTGTTCTCTTGGTTTTAGGTGTTCCCACTCCAAGCCAAGAAATTCTGCGGCACACGCTAAACACGCTGGTACGGGAGAGGAAGATCTACCCAACTCCAGACGGCTATTTCATCGTGACCCCGCAGACTTATTTCATAACTCCTTCCCTCATAAGAACTAACAGTAAGTGGTACCATTTGGACGAGAGGATACCTGACAGGTCTCAGTGTACCTCCCCACAACCCGGAACCATTACGCCCTCTGCTTCGGGCTGCGTCAGGGAAAGGACATTACCCAGAAACCACTGCGACTCTTGCCACTGCTGCAGAGAAGACATGCACAGCATGCACGCGTCGACTCTGCAGAGGAAAGCTGCCAAGGACTGCAAAGACCCTTACTGCCCTCCTTCCCTCTGCCAGGTGCCACCCACTGAAAAGAGCAAAAGTACTGTAAATTTTTCTTACAAGACAGAAACTCTCTCCAAACCTAAAGATAGTGAAAAGCAGTCCAAAAAATTTGGGCTCAAGTTATTCCGGCTAAGTTTTAAAAAAGACAAGACCAAACAGCTAGCCAACTTCTCCGCCCAGTTTCCTCCCGAAGAGTGGCCGCTGCGAGACGAGGACACGCCGACGACCATCCCTCGGGAGGTGGAAATGGAAATCATTCGGCGTATCAACCCGGACTTGACCGTGGAAAACGTCATGAGGCACACTGCACTAATGAAGAAGCTCGAAGAGGAAAAAGCACATCGGAGTAAAGCGGGGTCCTCTGCCCATCACAGCGGAAGAAGTAAAAAGAGTAGGACTCATCGGAAGTCCCATGGGAAGTCTCGGTCACACAGTAAGACGCGCGTTTCTAAAGGAGACCCGTCGGATGGTTCCCACCTGGATCTCCCAGGCGACAGAGAGTACGACTTCGGCGATCCTCTCACCAGGGCCCCCCGGGAAGGCTGCTTCATCATTGAACACAAAGGAGAGAACTTCATCATGCATGGCAACACCAACATGATCGAGCCCCATTTCCCCATGACTCCAGAGTGGGATGTGTCAGGGGAACTGGCCAAAAGGAGAACTGAGATGCCTTTTCCTGAACCTTCCAGGGGGAGCTCCCACTCAAAAGTGCACCGCAGCCACAGCCATACCCAGGACCGGCGGTCCAGGAACGAAAGGTCCAACAAAGCCAAGGAGCGATCCAGGTCCATGGACAACTCCAAAGGCCCTCTGGGCGCTTCCTCTCTGGGGACGCCGGATGACCTGGCCGAAGGCTGCAGCCAGGATGACCAGACCCCTATACAGTCCTACATTGACGACAGTACCCTAAGGCCTGCACAGACCACCGGTCATCAAAGGGCTCACATTTTGTCCACAAGCTATAAAGAGGTGTGTATTCCAGAAAAAGTCGGTGGCAGCAAGGAACCTTCCAGCGCTTGTAGCCTCTTGGAGCCAGGCAAACCACCGGAGAGTTTGCCGTCCTATGGTGAACTCAACTCTTGTCCAACAAAAACAGCCACAGATGACTATTTCCAGTGCAACACTTCCAGTGAGACGGTGCTCACGGCGCCGTCGCCTCTGGGAAAGAATAAAGAGGACCATGACACTCTAGCCCTGGCAGAAGGGGTGAAAAAGCTGCCTCTGTCTGATAGGCCGGCCCCACATTCCTCCAGGGAGCCTATGGGGCACAAGGAGGAGTCACCGAAAGGGCCTGGTGGGGGTCCGGCTGCCTCGGGCGCAACGGCGGAAGGGATTGCCAATGGACGCCTCATCCAGCATCACAGCACTGAGCCCAGCAGCCTGGACAAGAGGAAAGAGATATTCAGCAAAGACACACTGTTCAAACCTCTTCACAGCACCTTGTCTGTCAACAGCTATCACAAATCCAGCCTGTCCCTCCTCAAATCGCACCCGAAGACACCTGCCGACACACTGCCAGGCCGATGCGAGAAGCTGGAGCCATCACCCCTGGGGACCTCGGGGGCACAAGTCCTGCCGGCCCTCCAGCGTCAGCAGGAGTCCGGAGGGAACCAGGAAGCCTCTTTTGACTATTACAACGTCTCTGATGATGATGACTCTGAGGAAGGGGCCAACAAGACCACTGAGGAGGAGAAAAACAGAGATGATGTGGGCACCATGCAGTGGCTCCTTGAGAGGGAGAAGGAAAGAGACTTGCAGAGGAAGTTTGAGAAGAACCTCACCCTTCTTGCCCCAAAAGAAACCGATAGCAGCAGCCACCAGAGAACCACGCATTCGGCACGCCTGGACAGCATGGACAGCAGCAGTATCACTGTGGACAGCGGATTCAACTCCCCACGGTAGGGAGAGGCGTCTTTCTGCACACACATACACCCACCGGGGCCTGGGGCTTTATGCAAAGGACTTGAAAAGCTCCTGGTTTCACAGTCTCAGTTCTGTGAATGAGGGTTAAGAGTTGTGTGAGTCGTATTGTTAACAACCTGTTTCTGACTTCTTTTTCAGGAACTGAAACAAATGTTTCTGCAGCTGTAGAGATCACCAATCTGGACTGGTGGGTTGGCCCCTTCCCTCAAACCTGCATCAGTCCAATCTAATTAAGACCAACATTTCCCAGTATTTTTTTCTATGTTTATATTGCCACCATACTGATAAAGAAAGATTTGTTTGTTTTTTTAAAAAGCCCTTCAAAAATTGAGTCGAATGAGTAGGTAGTGGCGGGTAGGGTGAGGGCTGGGAATAATTGATTGACTCAAGGACTGGGTTTCCTTTAGTGACAGTATACAGTTGACTCTTGAACAGTATTTGTTTCAACTGTATGGGTCAATTGGAGTAGATTTTTTTCAATAAATGCTGTAAATGTATTTTCTCTTCCTTATGACTTTTTAAATAACATTTTACTTTTTCTAACTGCCTTTATTGCAAGAATACAGTATTAATACATATAATATACAAACAAGTGTTAACTGACTATATTATCCGTAATGCTTCTGGTCAACAGTGGGCTACTCTTAGTTAACTTTTGGGGGAGTCAAAAGTTATACACAGATGTTCGACTGCAGGAGGGTCAAAACCCCTACCCCTGTGATGTTCAAGGGTCAACTGTAAAATCAGATCTCAAAACCTCTCCAGTGGATCTAGAAGCTAGTTGCCATTTTAACCCCGACTTCCTGCGTGACCTGCCCCTCCTTGCTCCTACGCCTCCCCCTCTCACCACTCACATGTGTACAGAGAAATGAACCTTGTTCTTCCCACAGGAAGAGCAGGGACCTCTGCTCTATTAGATCAAAGCAGGTGCCAGCGATGTTCTTTACCCCTGCAGAACTGGTACAATCTAATCCGAGTCCTCTAACCATAGTCCCTCCTTTACGGTCGGTGCTAGTAATTCAACAAAGGGTTGACAGTTGAGAGTATGTGATGCTTGATGGTTATGATCAGTGAACTGAAGTGGTGCGGGGTTAAGAAAGCAAAAGAGAATCTGTGCAACTTCCCTTTTTTTCTCCTTCACTCTCCCTTCTCCTCAAAGAGCAACTCGGGACCTCATTTTCCTTCTAAATTCTACTCCAGATTGGTGACTCTGAGACGCAGAAATACTGTTGAGAGATTGACAGTTCTCATTTGCCGTGATTCCCAAGATTTTAAAATATTTATAATTTTAACAAGTATTCAGATATGATTATGTACTTCATATATTTATTTTAATTATGAAGAATTATAATCAGTTCTATTGTGATCATTTCACTGTATCTCTAGATAATTTGGGGGCAAGTATCCCAAAATTAGAATTGGGAATCATTAATCTGTCACATATTAGGCCTTTGTTATCATCATCATCATCGTCGTCTTCATCATTATTGTCATGTAACCATTTTTCCAAGTTAACACGGGTGGAAGTCCAATATCTAAACAGACTGCAGAGCTGGCACTCTGGTTAAAGTGGGTAAGAGACCAGGGGTCTCAGATCTTCATGGCCTGTCCCTTGAGGAGCACTCAGGGGCCTCAAGGAGCATAGCACTCAGTCTGGAAATTAGCGGCCTATTAAATGACTTTTCTAAGAAATAACTATTCCCGCATAATTTCTAAATCAAATCTTAACTTATTTACCAGTTATTTCGTGTGTCCTTTCCTTTCTATTTCTTTCTTCTACCCTTTTTTCTCCTCTTGAATTCCTTACGGGGGGTACCTTGTAGGCGTAATTGAAGGTCTGTAATTGATGGTAGAAGTTCAAAACCATCGCTTTTGGAAGGTGTGATTTATTTGGCTGAAGCTTATGTTCTGCTATTTCTTATTATGAAAACTCCACCCACCTAATGCTTTTCACACAGCAGCTTCCAACGCTTCACGTCGCCCTTGGCCCCAGGACCTCCGTTGAGAGGAAACTTTAGTACTCCAGAGATAGTTGCCAAGGAGACATGGAGAGTAGCTTAATGGTTCTAACTCAAGAACCTACCACTGCATGACATTGGAAGTTTTTTGTTTGTTGGGGGGCAAAGACACAGAAATATTCATGAAATAGTTGAACCAGTCTCTCCACAGAATATATTTTATCTCTAAATTTGGGGTTCAGAATACAGGATATGAACGAGATTATTTCTTGAAATTCTTTTATTTGCATTTCTCTAAGTGCTTTGTCATGGTCCAAGGTAAAGGTTGTTCTGAGGGGACAGCCTTCACAAATTAGCAATGTGCCCATCCATTCTCCTGAAGCAGAATTTTCTCTACAGTGATACGTAGCTCACCTATAAATATCATACAGTTAGAGGATCTACATAACAATTCCGTATTGTACCCCCTTCTTATTTAATACGTTTTCTACACCTATTTGTAAACAGTATTTTCTGTACACCTCAGCAAATTCACTAAGCTGCCTTTCTAATTAATCCCCATGCATTAGTTAGTCTAATGGGGTTAGTCTACAAAGGAGAATATTTGAGTGGCAGGGAGTTTTACTGGTCAGCATGAGGAGTATTTTAGCCAAGTATCGTCCTCGTACTGACACCTCCCTACTGGGGTGAGATGCGGAAACCTTAAGTGGACCATTTATTCGGGTCTTTCAGTAAATACTTCACTGGCCAACCAAGATCCAATTAAAAAAAAAAAGACCAAAAATGGTGATCCCCACACTTAGCTTTCAATGCTGGCTACCATTTCTAAAATTCTTCAGTCCCTTTTTTGGGGGGACCTTAAAGGGTATGGGAGAAGGAAAAAAGGTAGAAACTGAAGCTATGCCATAGTTCTGATATTGAAACTTAAATTTTTTGACACAAAAAGCCTGCTATTCCAAATCTGAGGCCAAAATTGGCGGATAAACCTGACGTGAAACTCAGAGGGACCAGAAGCTGCCAGGGACGAGTCTGCAGTGTGTACCATGTGATGTGCGCCGCCGCAGCCAGGGGGCGCGTGAAACCCGTGCCCAGCAGGACAGACAACAGCACAGTGGGTTCGGGTCTTCTGCCGATAAAATCCCGAGGTCTTACTTTTCAGGCGTCACTCAGCTAGCTCTCTCCTTTAAAAAGTAAGAACGTTTAAATTCGCAGGATATTTTTACCGCTGACACTCCCATCTCCGTTAACTTTTTCACCCTCGTGTCCAGAGCCCTCAATGCGCATGTCACGCACTGTACTCACGATTACAGCAGTCATGAAACATGTCCTTCGGAGAAGCTGGACTACTGTGCTGTGTACGTTTATCACGGTGAATGTGTGGGCCATGGCAAAGAGGCATCTTAGCGCACAGACCGCTGCCAGCGTAGACCACCCTGCGCAGCGCTGTGTGTTGGCGGTGCCTAGCACAGTGCCTGCCATGTAGCAGTTATATGTTGAGCCTATGCCTTAAAAGCTGGTTTAAAAGTGGGTTCTTTGGATCTTCCAATGTGTTTTCCCATCGAAAACGTGGCATTAGTAATGAATGTATAGATTCCCAAACCAGCCCACAGTAGCTGCTGTCTTTGTGGCATGCCAGAGGTTAAACAGAAGTCATTTACATTTGTCTAGCTGTCCCGAGTACAAATCGTTCATCGACATTCTTCACTCTTACTCTGTTAGTAGGTAAATCAACTAACCTTCCCGATTTAAAAAATGAGGGCGTTAAACACCAGGGGGAAGAAATACTGTCATGATTAAGAATGAAACTGAAGGGATGTGTCATGGCGTCTCTGGGACCTGCATGTTTATCACCTTTCTTCCTTCCTTTGCTGGGCCCATGACTCCGTTGTAGGGCTGGAAAGCCACCGATGAGTTTTCTTAGGGAAGAGGTCAGTCAGGTAAGTAGCTAAGTCCAGCACTTTCCATACCATTTGCGATGATGTGTTCAGTAACCTAGATTTACCATAGGTGTAATGGAAGAACTTGACTTATTTCTGTAAAGGTGTTAACCTTCTGGAGGTGCCCTCTGCCATCCGGAAATGTCCAGTGGCCCTTTTGGTAGTCGATGAACACTTTTTCTTTGGGTCAATTAACTCCTGGCCCTGTGATGAGAAGCAAACTCAAGGCCCCAAGGATAGAAGAACCTGTCAGTAAGGGCTGCCAGCACCTGGGGTTCTGACAAAATTGCCATCAGTTTTGGATGGGAATGAGGGACCATGAGGGTGTCCACCATAGCATTTTGACCGGTAGACCAGCTTCAGCAGGCTCCAGTTGGTTATGGGGACCAGCTGCCATCAAATATGTTATAAACCTTGACTTTATGCAGTAGGATGGATGTGGCGGGCAACACTGGGGTTCCTGTAGCCTCTGTAAGCTGGCGAGCTTCTTAGTGCCATTTTGAGGGCCTTGAACATGAAACCCATTCAGCTCCTATCAATCAGGCCAAGTAATCTTACTTCTGCCATTTCCCTACACCTTTGAAATCTTAAATGTTCTTAAGTCTCCTAGAGCAATAAAATCGATTTCAGTATTTTTAACTTAGGAAAATTAAGAGAAATCAAAATGCCAAATTAGTCTTTAAGTCATCCCTACCAAAGAGTGTGTGTGGGTGGGTTGTGTGGACAATGTAAACTTCACAAGTGAATGGGTACCATCTATGATTCCTCCTCGGAAAACTTAATGTGTAATGTGTTTTCCCGAAAGGCTTAAAATTTGAAACAGAGGTGCGAAGGTGTTTAAAAATTTTATTTCTATCAGTGTGGCAGATTAGCCAATGGCATGCTTGAAGTCCACCAAAGTCAAAGTCTGTGAATCAACAATGAAAACAGAATCATTAGGGTGCAATTATTGGGCTTATTCAGCAGTTACATCAATTAATTTCCAGCCTGAAATGAAACCATTATATATGTGTATGAGTATTTTTAAAAACTGGTGCAATAGCTCTAGAGCACATCAAATTTGGGGGCAGTTTCCTTGAGGGGGGAGGAGCCAATTCAATGGTGTGTGCCAAGGAAAAACCCTTTATTCAGGGTGCCGCTGACCGCGTGTCATGCAAACTCCTGGAGCCACCTGTGAGCAGTCAGTAGGACATGGTCTATAGGTGATGTTATGAGCCAACAAAACAAACCTGTTAACTCCATCATTTGCTCTTCCTCTGACTCACTCTATAATGATTTATGTTCAAAACAAAACAAAACACAACCTTTTTACTCTTGTAGCACACGAGAGAGCCTGGCTTCCAACACGTCAAGCATCGTTGAAAGTAACCGTCGGCAGAACCCCACCTTGAGCCCGGCCCACAGTGGAGCTGGCCCAGCCTTCAACTTCCGAGCAAGTGCGGACCCCCCAACCAACGACGCCGAGAAATTACAGAAACCTTCCAACTGCTTGCAAGCTTCTGTGACTAGTGTGTGATAGTCGTTCTGCCTCAGATCTCCTGTCTCGTTCGATGCAGCCAAGTTTACGACACTGGGACTGATGTTTACATCTTTGGGAAGACAAGCATCTCAACCACAGTTTTCGTGTTTACTTAAACTGTGCTGCTAAAGTAGGCTAGAGCAAAACACAAAAGTCTTTCTTTCAGAGTATTGCTTCTCACATGTATGGCTCTGTAGCAACAGAATAGCAGTAGGGGTGATATGTACACTTTTGCTTCACTAATTGTACCTGAGCACCCATAGGAAAGTCTAGACACTGTCAGTGTAATACGCATTTTCGATGTCATGCAGTTTGCCAATTCCATGTTTAAATGCTACAGGTGCGTGTTGCTCCCAGTCTGTGGGCAGATGGTGCCACAGAACTGATTCTTGACACTTCCAAAAAAAACACAAAAAACCACACACAAAAAACAAAACAAAACTAAGCCACCACAAAATGTCCAATGCAAGGGCCCACCATGAGGGACATCCGTAGCACCCTGCCAAGAAGGGACCCCAGCCCTCTGTGTGTGAACCGTTTAGGGACCCGTCATTTGTCACTGTGAGTGTGCGTGAAGCGGCCTTGCAGGCGCCCAGGGAATGTGCCGAGAGGGTCGTGATGGCCATGCTGGGAGTGTGTGTTGGCAGGAGTTTGTTTTTAAGGTCACAGATGCTTGTCTGAATTTTAACCTCCCATCATCACCCACAGGAATATAGGCCTTTGAATCTGAAGTGTATAAAAAGGAAGGGGCCCCCAGCCTGGCTGGGATGCGGCACCCGGTGATGGAAGAGGTAATGTGGACTTCTAAAAGGTGTTTGTCAGATATGTAAGGGAGAGAGAGAGGAAGAGCGTTTCCTCTCTGGGACACCTATGATGATCCTAGCTTACTATAATAGATACAATAATTAGTTTGTTTAAAAGCAAAATGTTCTTTGTGATACAAATGAAGAGTATGGCCTGGGGATGTTATTCTTTCTAATGGAAGGACATAAATCTATTTTATGTAGTTTTAAATAGAATGCCTAAATTAGGCTGTGGGAGATAATTTTTAGTGGTTAGAGGAAAGAGCAGATTTAGGGAGAGTTGAACTTCAGGCCTTTTATTCCTGGGAAGATATCTATAGAGAAGACTTTAAAGTAATTTTTGATCAGAAATACACATGTGCCCATGTAATTAACAACAGAATGTGCTCATTCTGCAAGTGTGGTATAATTCTAACTTGTACTCCCCTAAAATTTACCAGAATGACAATTATGCATACATGAACTATGCCAGAGTAATGTTTACAGATACTTTGTAACCAATTTCAGGAGGCATTTTTAGGTGGCTGTATGGTTATTAGCCCAACTTACTTCAAAATGATTTGTTAACATTTGGCTTTAGTTTACAATGTCCCATTCAATACAGAGAAGCCGGTCAGCAGCAAAGGGATTACAAAGAAGCTTCGGCCTTCGAAGAAAGAGACTTTTCAAAGTCCCCTTGTTTTATTTTATGAGAACAGCAGAAGAAATCTGGAGAGAATGGAAAATTATTTGCAGTGGGGTTACACAGGGCACGAGTAAACGGTCCGACCAAAAGTTTATTTAGTTCAGTGGCGTGTGATGTTTGGAGCCGTATACCATAAAATATAGATCCAAAAATAAATCTAAAATATTTTTTCCTCAGATTTCAATCAATGGCATAAAATCTGTGGAACACGTCTGCTCCAATCTCAGGTTCGACCACCAGTGATCTGTAGAGAATGCAGTCACATACGTGGTCAGACTGATTCTTGAAACATTTGGGCGCCCACTCACGCTGACAGAAGTTGCATGGGAAACTGGACACATCGAGTACAGTGTAGGCTCATTTCGTGAGCCCGGAGTGAAACCCAAGTCCACTGCTTGGTAAACTCCCACACCACTAAAATGCATAAGTCAGTTGACATTCGATGTCATGCCTTATTTCCTCTAAGGCATGGCCTTGACTGCTCAGCAATGCACTATTTGTCTCACTGCTTAAATATGTCCAGAAAGAATGATAAGGCATCTAAGAGACTATATACAGAGTCTGTTTCCTTGGGGAGTTGTATACCACACGGTTACTAAATTCTTCTGCCTAAATTCGTTTTTTTTCCAAAAGCCTGCTCTCAAGTGTTTATCATACTCTCAGCTCATAAATAACATAACCATTGAAACAATCCATCAGCCCCTGGTTGATCCTCTGAAAGTAGCCATTATAATAATCAAATGCTGAGTGAACAGGAAAGGAAAGCATTACTTTTAGAAGCTTTAAAATATGAATTTATCAATATTTCACAAGAAGTAGGTTTACAGAAGATGTTATTCAAATGAAATGTGTACACTCTTTGCCTGATGCTATGGGTACATGATTTGGGGGGGAAAAAAAGAAAAAGATCTCCCTTAAGACCAGCAGAGCCATTAGTGTAGAAATGATGGGCTTTAAAGATGATAGGGTGTAAGCAGATGTTCCATGTACAAACAGCCCCATCTGATCGATTTGGGATCCCTGAATGGGGAAGGAGGGTGGCCGGAAGCGCATTACAAATGTCACCTAAGATGGTCTATGGTGAGGTTCTCAGTGACCAAACCCTTGGGCCGCTCCAAGCTTCGCCAATATCCTTGTCCTCCAGTGAAATGATAGCTTTGTGCTACACGGATGCTTAGCTAGTCTTCACTTAGAGTGTATCAACGGAAAGGTTTACAAAATTGAATCTGGTTGAAGCTCTGTGTAGCATTCAACTTTAAAGGGTCAACCCATCTGTCAGCATTTTGCACACTTATGTATTAGTATGATACAGCATATTACTTTATGGTAATTTTTATTTTTACATATAACTACCTCCATAAATTTGATGAAGCGGCAGAAGTGCGTTGAAGTGTATTGTTCAGAAAAGCAAAGTTTAAAGCTTGCGTGTCATTAGGCCACGGCGTTCTGTGTGTGTGTGGGTGATTGCCTGTGTGGACTCATGACTTCTTCATGGCCATGGTTTCCTTTGATGGCATTATTTCACCTTCAGATGTAAACCTGCCTCTCCTCGCTTCCCCACAAAAGCGCACTTGATTTTGTTAGGAATAATGAGAAGTTTAAATTTCTTGTCTCCCCCCACCCGCCCCAGTTCCTGCTAAAAGCTGCCCCCCGGCGAAGAGCCACATGGTAAACATAACTTGGCAAGCTATTGACTTCTATAAAAAATCTGATTTCAGTTCTAGATTTTCAGTAGCAGAAGACACACAAGAAATTTGGACTGCCACCTGTGAAGCACTTTGGTCCTCTCTGCCTCCACTCGCATGCCACCACCTCAAACCTGCCCTTCACTTCAGTGAACAGAGCTGTGCTGTGCAGTCGCAAATTCTGTTACATAGTTGGTATTCCATTCTGTATATTTTGCACATCTCAGGGGATCTTCATGAGCATGTGAAAAGGGGGGCGCTAGCAAATAGAAAAAATCGGAGGGCTGAAAGGGGACTAGCTGGGTAAAGAAAACAAATGACTGGTTCTCTGACTTTGGGAAGCTCAAATTCAGGGAGCAGAAATTGAAAGTTAATCTGGAGTAGCAGTGATCTGAACACCAGCTGTTCCCCAGTCTCCCTTTTCCATAACCCAACAAGCATTTCTAAAATGCAAATTTCAATTACATTGCAGTTACCTTGCGGGCAAAAACCCAACTCTTCGATGGAAACGAAAGCATTGTTCCTTTTTTTAGGTTGGCACAGCTTTGCAAAATTCTACCCAGGATAAACCACTTGACCACCACAAAGTGTACTTGAAAATAAAGTTTTTAATTTCAATCATAGGCATATTGCTCACAATACAATAGTGATCATATTTGGAAAAGTATCATCATTTATAACATGGGCAGTATCTGGAGCTTGATTAAAAGCCAACGACAACCTATAATGACTTTGCAAGTTCATTTTGGGATCTCAAAGTGCTTCCAAAGCATTCAGATTCACAAACAATCCACTAAGCAGGTCCTATGTGTAATACCCATACTTGAAATGAATAAACAGAAGGAGTGACAAGATTACCCAGAACACAGTGGCAGCTATCAACGATCTCGTTTCTATCTGTTTGATAGACCATCCTGAGAAATCACTCAATACAATGCTATTTTTTCTGATGTGTGCTAATAAAGTCAAAGAAAACAAATACAACTTTACACCTTTGTCCATTTTCATTCAAAAAGTTCAGGGTGTTTGGAATGTCACACCTCGGTACACCTCACTGGTATCGATTTATGAAGTGGGAAGTCGGCACATCCACTCACATGTCATCGTGGTTAGTAGATGTAGACCCACACCCCTGTTTACAGTTTCATGTCGGGCTTCTGTAACCCCCGCGCTAAAATACCATATTTCAGGAACACGACTGCCCCTGGCAGTGGAAGGTGCTGAAACAGACATTTTCATTAGAAACTGCCTCGAGTACCATTCTCAGTGCTTCTTAGCACGACAGAAGTTCAGCACCATTATCGAGCCCTGCTCTGAAGAATCTGGGTTGCCCAGGGAGCTGATCTAAGTGTTTTCTCAAATTAGGAGATAGAAGATCCTCAACAGGGACCTTCTCTTTTGCCACAGGCCAGCCACAGGACCAGCTGGCAGCATGCTGGCCGGTGACAGTGGACCCCAGCAGAAGTGACCCTTTCCTTCCCTCTCCCCAGCCCCCAGTCCTGTCCTGCCCATTGTCAAAGCTGCCAGTATCCTAGTGTTCCCAAGTGACTCTTCCCATTCACGTTTAGGGCCAGGGAGGCAGGACACAGGAGAACTAAATGCCAAAGCCATGGAAAACACTGTTTTGCTTTGGGTTAGTAAAATGTGGGCAGGAAAGAGATTATCATCACTCTGATCTCTGCCAAGTGAGATAAAAGCATCAGCTGTCACTCCGTCACTCTCCCAGAAGGGTTTACAGTATTAAGGAAACATCTAAAATTTTCCCATAGATTTTTACGTAGGAGACATTCATAAATTACATATAGGAGAAAATTCATTTTTAAATGTCCTGGTGTGTTTGAAACAGATATTGGCATCTCCCTGGTTGAGTTCCTCTTGGCATCTCAGAGTAGCATCCAGAGAGCCCCTGGGAAGGGTTCCCCTGACAGAAGACCCCATGTTCTCACAGTCGTGTTGTCTGTGGCTTACAGTTGCTGATTTGCAAGGTTTAGAATTCTACAAGGCTCAAGGGGGTCTCAACCTCCTTCTTTTGATTGTACATTATCAGTTATCAGGCTTTAAATTGCTCCTGTTGGCTTCAAATACGAACACACACATGCACACCCTGCCAACGAGGGAAGGGGCTCTTTCCCAGGTGAGGCAGTGATGACGGGAAGCTCGTGTAGGACTAGAAGCTTGGCCGGTCCCCATACTGCTGCCTACCTCCCTGTTCAAAGGTTGACCTTGGCACCCCGTTCCTTTCCTCCCACCCAAAAGAGGCACCAAGTCTGAGATCTGGGATTTCCTTCAATATCAGTCCTCTGCAGTTACAGGAAATTTATCATGAATGACAGGCTCCGCAGCCCCTCGCCTTCCTGCCCTCCGAGTCCCCTCCCTCCTCCCCGTCTTCCCCACCTAGAAACCGATACACCGCCGCGGTTTCCACATTGGAAGGGCGAAATAGTGGTATTGTGCACACGTGATGGGTTAGCACCACAGCTAACCTCGGGTCGCCTTCCTGTAAGTATTGACAGCTACAAATTGAGGTCCTTAGAGTAGTTGACATAGATACGACTTTCTAGCAGAGAATTAAATTTCAGCGTTCAGTTTAAAGGGATCATAATTCTGCAGGTATCTTTCTCTGAGTGACTGAATGTGACTATTGCATTAGGGTAAATGAATTAAGAAGTGCAAGTGGGATTTACTGTATGTTAGAAAGGAGTTTTGCAGCCAAGACTGCCTTGAAAAAAAAAATGTGTTTGCACTGAAAAAAAAATTTAAATTACTTGGTCTCTGGTTGCTGTAAAGGTCATCCAAGATGGATGTTCTGTTTATATTGTATAGTATTTCATATGAAATAATTACAGTTCATGAAATGTCTTCCCTAATGTTACTGATTTATAACAGCACATTTGTAACATGGTTTTTATCGTGTCAGTGTGCCATATTGTAAATGATGATTACTTGTCATGCTTAGTATAATAACTTAAAAGAAAAAAAAAGCACAGGGATTTTTGTAAGTCTATATTTGAAAGTCCCTCCATATGGTAATATTGTGTTCATGTTGTTTATGTAGTGTTGTGTGAAATATCCATTTTGGATTGTGTTACTTTTTAAGATATTAAATAACATTTGGTTATATGTCTAAGTGGATTTTTTTGGTACCTGAGAGAAAATACTCTAGATGAGATCAATTTATTTCTCTCCCCAAATAATATGATTTCATGACAATTTTTTATTACACAATCTTTATTAGTGCTTTTGAATTAAAGCAACTAAAAATGGACATTTCTGATCAAAATCTTTTTCCAGGAATGTTGAAAAAGATCACATTTTTAGCTACTTATTCAAATATCAAAGAAAGAGACTTAGAGATGCATATAATTAAGGTTTCTATATGAAATTATAAAGGAATGGAGTTTTTGTTTTTGTTTTATTTTATTAACACTCAGATCACAACTTCTGTCCCCAAGTAAACGTGATCCCCTCTCTGGTAAACTTCAGAGATACTCGAATCTTCTGATGAGAGACTTGCATAAGTATGGAAGGCCTTCAGAGTCTATTATACATTCTTTTGACCCCTCAGTGGTGGCAAATCTTTGTCCTGGGAGAATGGACTCCATTTTCTCAAACCAAAAACGACCTGTTCAAACAATTAAGCTGGGAAACAGCATCCTTAATCAAAACCAATGTGGAGCTCTGAAGTCGATTCTGACTTTCTTGTAAAGACAGTACCCTGAGCAGACTTCCCAAAACTGCTTTGAATGATGCCAGTGTTGTTCGGACACGTGTGCAGAACCCAAGGTGACAGCTTTGAAGGCCAGCTCTTAGTTGAAAGAGTTTTACCTCTGTATATTTCAAACTGTCTCAATACAGACACTCCCTTTTTCCAGAATGAAGTTAGGATGAACCAGATACTGAGGGTATATAGTGAGTTTCGCACTTGGACCAAACACTGTGGTGCTAAAGGAAGGGTTAAATGTGTGTGCCTTCCAGAAAGATCCCATCAAATAGACACATGGGTGAGATGTGGTGACTTACTACAGAGGTAGAAGACAGGGTTCTAACTCCTTTGAAAGAATGGTCACAGTTCATAAAAATCTTTTCTTTCCAAAGGAAATGGTATGGTTTTAACTTTTCAGTGTTTAGAGTGGTGGGATTTTTTTTTTTCTTCGATAAAGACAATCCAAGCAGAGGACTCAATATTTGTCCCCACCCTGTTCCAGCTGTGAAATCAAAAGCCACTGACTAATAAAAAGTAGTTATTCACCTGACTTTAATAACTCATTTCACTGTGAAAGTTTATTCCTGCGGTGGGAATACTTGGATTTCATGATGGTCCCCCTCTTTGGGCTCAGTGGCTCCAGACTTTTCCTGTAAAGCAAATAGTTAATCACGTGGCACATGGGATAAGTGTGTGTGACGAACATTCACAGAGTGCACTGCGTGCACCGTGCAGGAATTTCAAGAAAGATCAAGGCACCTGCTCTCAAGTTAGGCTGGAGACAGTTTTCAGTGAACCTTAAAAGAGTTGCATTAGAAGTATGATGTTAAGCATGAGAGGGAGATTCAATACGTTAGATGAGACAAGAAGAACAGCAGTGCTAGTTTGGAGAGTCAAGGGTGAAATTGAACGGATGCTCAATGAAGAGGACAGTCCCTTCTCCTCTGTCAGATCCAGGACTTTGAGGCTAGTGTCTGGCTCTGGTGGCGTGAACGCCCTGCACCTTGAACCAGCATAGGTTTGTCTGCGTGACCACTTGGACGCATTACTCAGGAACCCCCAGATTCCATCAAACACTCCTCCCAGGTCATCCTCCTTCATGTTCCCCTTTCTTCTCTTTGTTGTAAACTTCCCTGCACTGTTTTTCTTTTCTATTACCTAGGACTTATTTTACTTTACTCTTTTTCTCTACATCAAACCAATAATTTTTGTTTGTTTGTTGTTATGCTGTCTTGTCTGTTAATATTTGGACTTGTTCCTGGTCTCAATTATATATATATATATATATATATATATATATATATATATATATACACACACACACACACAATATTTATTACCATGTTAATACATATCAATAACATAGGAATATGTAATATATAATTTATACACTCAGTTAATTGTGTCTAATTGCCTTTGACTACTAGGGCTTTAAATTTCATGTTTCCATTGCCTCACCCTCTTTGTGTCCACAGCTCTACCTTCCTTCAGTCTCATGTCCTCTCACCTTTGTGATGAGAGCCTTCTGTTCTCCAACATTTAAATAGAAATCTACCACCAGCAGACTCATCAAAGGCCTGAGAAATCACTGGCAATTTTCAGAGGTAGATAGATGATGACAGACAGACAGACAGGTAGACAGATGGCTACTGCGCTGGATCAAAGATCTCTGTGTCGGTATAGTCTATTGATGTGTTCGTTGGCTTTTGAGCACTTCCAAACTTTCTGCTACTTTAAGATGCTCTGGGCTCACTCCTATATTTTTCTGCCTCAGTCATAGAACCAGCCACTTTTCCAAGGAGTCCCGGCTTCCTTTACTGAAGGATGGTGTTTGAAGCCAAGACCTAGGTGCTAGGTAAGCCCACAGTGCCTGGAGAGCCATTTTTTCTAGGCCCTTCAGCTGACAGAGCCAAGACACACATGTGAGCGTACTCGCCTGCATATATACGCGCGTCTGTAAGTATTTCCACGTGTAGCATCTGCATCTCTGGTAAGCTCCATGTGAGTTCACACGGATGTATCCAATGACAATCCATCACTACATAGATCATTCTAGCCCCCTCCGCCGTGCTTATCTGTAACCTCCCACTCCAGCAGTGAGAAACCTGGCCCCCGACCCCTGCCCATTCATGTACTTAATTGTTCACTTGCAGTATGCATGTATGGTGCTTCCTCCACTGCCTTTTATAAAACTGATTAGATAAATACGGATAAACATAGAAGTGAAAAATGGGAAGCTTTCTCAACTTTTCCTAAGCAGGTGGCTTACTTAGTGTGACAGAACAGTGAGGACCATAAACTTATGAATGGACTTATCTGGTCCTGATGGGATTGTTCTAAAGAGTTACAAGCTTCAGAGGGAAAGAGGTGACTAGTAGCATTATTTAATGTGTACCTGTCCTTATGTTGCACTGTCAGTACGTGGAAAGTTCTAGGTTCACTTCATAGTAATACACCACATTTTTAGTAAGCCCCGTTTCCTTCCCCCGCTTCCCATCTTGGCATATCTAAATGTTAACTGTATTTCAAGGTCCAGCCCAAATGCCTTCCTTTCAAGGGCTTCTCTGGGTGTCCCCTTCCACTTTCCTGCCCTGACACAGCAGGGTCCCTTTACCCCCCTCGCCCTTATTGTTTCCAGCTGTGTTCCCCATTTTTGTCTTAAAATCAAGAGTCCAGACTCCTGCCCAAGACCAAGACCTCAGCTAAACAATGTATGCCACTTCTGACTGGATTTCCTGGGGGTGCTTCCTCTTGTCACTGTTTTGAAAGGGGCCTGGGGGAAGGCCTCAAGCAGGATTTCAAAAAGGTGGTGTCCTTCGTCCACGCCTGCTAATAACCTAAGTAGCCTTCTAGAGACTCTGTTGGAAATGTGTCTGCCTTATCACAAAAGAAAACCAGTGAGCAGGGTATGGCTTTGGAAAGGTCAAAACGCTGTTAGGAGATTAAAAGAAGAAGGGGAGCCCCAGTGTCGCCCTCTTTTGGCTCGTGGCTTGGGGCTCAGGAGGGACTGGGCTTCTGGGCTCCTCGGCGTGTGTGTGGCACAAGGTGGGGGAAGACCGGAAAGGGCCACTGGATTCGGGTCGGGAGGAACTGGGGCGTGTGACTGGAGTTAATTTGTGAGGAAGGGAGCGGCCACGTGCCCTGGGGGGCTTCTTCCCCGAAGAGGTGGGAGTATTTCTGACCATGACTACAGTACGTTTTCTTTCAACCATATCTGAAATCTACAGACAGCTGATGATTATTTATGCAAACTTTCCATAAAAGTATAACAAAAAATTTACTTGCTCTCTCTTGATTTCATTTTTCCCCCCCTATCTCAGCCACATGTTTTTCTTTCTGTTTCTTGTCATTTCTTCCCCCAAACTCCTGCTTTCTCTTTCTGCATCTGTGAGATGTTGGCTACGGCTAGTTTTTCATTTTAGTGTTCTCATTCCTCTTCCCCAATCCCGTCACGCACTTTTAAAGCAAGTTCTTGATTTCGAATTCTTGATCATCTCTTTCTATATCTCCCTACAACAGTGTCTCCAGCATTGACGAACTCATTCTGGAGCTATAATGTGACTATTTTATAAGCATAACCAGGGAGTTCTAGTTAACAGACTACTTGCGATGACTCCCAAATATACAGGTTCGCTAAAAATAATAATAAAATAAAATAAACAGATTTAAAGCCTCGCTCGGGGTTAACACAATAGCTCTGGCTTACCTGTGGTGTCGGGATTGCTGAATACAGCACGAGTGCTGGAATGAAGTTATTCTCTGTGACATCATGGTTCAGAAATCGGGACTGGTATCCTGCCGTGGGGTGTGATCATGGGTCAGGACGAACTGGATGACCCCTAGGTCAAGTTCCCAAACGGAGACAGGACCTTGCAGGTTAAGTTGAACTGAGGCTTCCAAAATCACACTTCTTGAAAGTTTCTCCTCTATGAAAAGACACCTATGCCTTTTAGCTTTCTGCATGTGTCAGTTTTTTATTTTTACAATAAGCCTATGTTATTTTAAACTCAGAACGCTATTTATGAAAAAGTGTTCATGAACACAATGAGCAGAAGAAAGGTCACAGGTGTCACTCCATGCGTCCTCTCTTTGAATCCTCCCTGGCGAGTGAGCCCTCCCTTTCTATGCGGCGTTTCCTAGCCACTCCGCCTTTGACGGGGGCTGAACCCCGAAGCTGGCAGAATCCTCTTGAATATAAAAAGCCTTATGAATTTCTTAAAGTTGCAGACTGACATGCTTCCTGCTTTCCAGAGCAAAGACGTCCTCCTGGTCTCAACGAAGTGCAATCCCGCATTTTGTCATCCGAGGTGGGATCCAGAGGGGAAAGGATTAAAGGTAAGAACTGTTTCTTTCTTCAGGCACAGAGTAAAAGCCAGCACGTAGGGAGAGAAATGAGTCACTTGTAGCCAGTGCAAGTGGGTGCTTGCTTTCTCCTTCTCCTTCTCCTTCTCCTTCTCCTTCTCCTTCTCCTTCTCCTTCTTCTTCATTACTTAACCATTCCTCCCAAACCATTCATCACAACTAACTACTTTCCCCTCCAGATCTAACTGAGAATCTTCAGGTTCCTCTCTCTGTGCCCTGGAGTCCAGCACTGGTCAGGCCATGTTGTGGTTAGTTCGTCTTTATCAAAATTTGTAATAAATATGTCTAAATCATAGACTTTAAAAAACTCCCAAAAACCGGTCCATTAAAGATAATGCATTTTAAAAATCTAGGACGTCCTTAGATTTTGTTGTTGTCGATTAGGTTTTTGCAAAAGCTAGATAAATCAATGAAGTTTAAATTTGATAGTACCCTGGATACTGATTTTATAAATTCAGAAATTAATAATATACACTTTGAGTAAGGACCTGCAATCAATGGAAAGATTATACACAAATGTACCCACATGTGCAGTAACACACTTGGATACTCGCTTGATTCAGAGCTTTCCTTCCGACTGCTGGGCATCCTGGTAGGTTCTGGGGACACAAAGTAAAAGTTTTGATCATTGTTTTCCAGGGGGTTCAGGAGGGAATGTCACACCTGTGCCTGGACAAGTAGCAATGAAACCAGGGTGCAAAATGCCGAAGATAGCACGGGATAGTGCACCTACCCGGTGCGGCTGAGAGTTCCAGAACTCTCCCACCTGCTCACCAAGTGTGAGATTTGGCAGCCAGCCTCCGTCGCCTGACCCTGAGGCTCCGCATGCTGGTCTGTTACAAAAATGGGGATGGATCCTGCCATCCCTACTTCACAATGACTGTCACCCGTGAGGATGACACGAGAGCCATGGAAACGGCACACGCTCGGTGAGGTCCCAAACCAGACCTGTGCTACTATGGGGGCCAGGGGAGACACGGCACTACTGAAGCACCATTGTGGGGCAGAGGCGTTCTCACAGGCAATAAGGACTGAAGCTGGACCCTTAAAGAAGGGAAGGGCGGAGGGCCTTAAGAGCATTCCAGGCCTCGATAACAAGGGTTTAAAAGCAGGAGCAAAGATACATTTGGAAGACAGAGAGTATGCGTAATTCACCCTTGAGACTTGTTGATCATCATAAATCCTGTAAGCGTACATGGGGGAGAAAGGGAGCTAACATCACCTATAAATTTTCTAACACAGTTTTGCTGCGGAACAGTACAAATGATCATTGGACAGTGACAGGCTGGAAGACTGTCACAGACTGTTGCTTCCCGCCTGTGAGTGTGGACGAGCCCCCCGCCCCGCCTCGCTTTCAATGACTGTCTTCGGTCTGACAGCAGGAAGTCCTCCGCCGTAGCCCAACCCCCGCCGGTCATTTCGACACCCGGTTCTTTGCTGTTCCCCCATTTCCCGTGTGCATACCGTGTGCCCCAAGTCGGGTTCAGAAGCCCTTGAAGCTGAGAAGCGTCCCCGCCCGCACCTCCCCGAGCCTGGCGGCTCCAGGCTGGTGCTGACAAACCGTCCTCCCTGCTTGTTGTTAACGCGGTGGCTAACCCTGACCGCCAGATCTGCTTCTGGTTCTGCCGGTGGCTTTCAGAGCGTCACTCCCCAAGAAATGTACTTGCACTTGGGGAACAGAAAAAGCCCAATTATTCTTAAGACTTCTGAAACATCTGAAGTTTGGGGCTGAGTTGATACCATCCACAGTCATTAACATGAAGGTGCTATGATCTTGCTCTATTTTGTGGTACTTATGCTTTGAGATGGTTAAATACCAAACTGGACACTAAACTCAAAATACAGCTCTATGTATGTTACTCCCCTGCTTAGACCTTTTCGATGGTGAAAATTACGTAAATCAGATCCAGCTCTTTACAAGGGTTTATGAAGTCCTCCCATGCTGGTCCCCACCTCTGTCTCTCCACGCTGACCTCCCATCACTGGCCTGCCAGTGCCCCAGCCGGAACCAGCCCTTAGGCACCCTGTGGCCGCCAGATCATCCTGAAGACTAGCGGGTAGGACTGGACGGTCTTTCCTGCTCCCGGCCCCGCCCCCCAAGCCTGGAGAAAGGGTTCGGCTGTGGGTTCCCTTTGCCCCAGCACCTCCTGCTCAGAACTGGGGATGATTTCCTGTCATGGCCTAGGCTCCCCGGGGTGCAGACGCTGAGATTTGGTGGCGCTTTCTTCTGACGGCCTTCAGGAATCAGGGAAGATGTTTCACTTTTTTCCTGCTTCCTCAGACATAGTTCTAAAACGCCGAACACGAAGTCATGCTACTGGCAAACCGGGGCATTCGACACAACCACTAACAGTTTCCAAGGACGAGACAGCCTTCAAAAATTGCTTCCTGCAATTACAGAGTCCTGTTTCAACTGACCACCTCCTCCTCAGGTCCCCTCCTGACTACGTGGGCATGCGAAGGTTTCTGCAGCATATGAACAGCCCGCTGGTGCCTGGCACACTCTCTCCGCCAGCCAACTCGGACCCCTGGAGCCATCGCTGCTGGACTCGACGTCACACTCACCCTTTAATATGCTTCTACGGAAGAGAAAGCCGTACCCCAGGCGGCGCGCCTCCCTCTAGGCAGACCAGGCAAGCAGGTGAATTTGCCTTTGAGCCACCTTTCTCTTGTTTGAACAGCTGCATGAAGAACCTGTCAAGTGGAGGTCCGTTCTTTCAAGAGGCTTCTAAGTGAAATCTGTAACTATGGCACGGATCTATTTCAGGGTATTTTTATCAGTATTCCTAGGGAGGCATCATTATCAATATTTTTTAAACAAAACAGCTGATATTTGAAAAGCGTTTGAGCCCTGGCTGATACGGCTCAGGGGATTGCGTGCCGGCCTGCAAATTGAAAGGTTGCTGGTTCGATTCCCAGTCAGCACACATACCTAGGTGGAGGGCCGGGTCCCCTGTTTGGGTTGTAGGAGAGGCAACCAGTCAGTGTATCTCTCACACATGATGTTTCTCTCCCTTTCTCGCTCCCTTCCCCTCTCTCCGAAAGTAAATAAATAAAATCTTTGAAAAGAAAGAAAGAAAAGTGTTAGAGATAGAACATATGTGTATATTTGGAAAATAACGAGTAAAATTAGAATAATCTTATAATACAAATCAGTCCAGAGATCCCTAGCGCCGTCTTCGAATTACTGAGCCCCGGACCACCATGTTGTCCTGGCCTGAGAGAGTCCAATACGTGTGGGTTCTCATGTTTGAACAAGACAGGTGTTATCTTGACATACTGTATTTCCTTTTAATGTTCTGTGTGTTTTTAAACAGAACTGGGACCATACAGCCCAAACTCTTTTGCAACCTGCCTTTTTCCCATAGTTATCATGAACATTTGTCGTGTCTTAAATAGTCTTCTGCCACGTTACCCTAAATGGCTGCGTATTTGGATTCCTTAAATCATTTCCCTTCTGTTCCTCATTGTTAGACATTTCTTTAGATGTTTTCACGATGTTGAAGTTTTAGGCTGCAATGAACATCCTTAAAGAAACCTGAATGTTTCCTGGAATTAGAATTCTTAGGTCAAAAGCTCTTTGCATGTTTAAGGCTATTAAAACATATTGTCAAATTACCCTTCAGAATGTGTTGTGTCCACTTACACTCCCAGGAGCAGTTATTATAAAATGTATTTCCTAACCCAATTGAAGGTCACTTTCATTTTGGTGCTTCTGCAGCTATGTCCATTCCTCTACTGTTTGCTTCCAAGGGGTGGATTTTGGTATTTCATCTGTGAAATTCTTCAGTGGGTAAGGTATTACATGTGTCCTAATTAAGTTTTAGTAAAACGGGTTTATGATAAAGGATTCCTTGACTTTTGCACCTCTAAAAGTATACCATGAGAAACTGAATCAGTCGTTTCTGATATAAATATTTTGCAAGAAAGTAACCATTTTGCTTTTATGTCTTTTTCATCTGACTGGCCGGGACAGCATAGTCAAATTCAAAATGATTTCCACTTTCTGGCTTTCAAGCCCTCAAGCACAATGAAAGGACAATTTGGTCTCCAGCTTGGTAGGGAAACACTTATAAAACAGCCCAGAGAGTTTCATCCTGTTTGTCTGGGTTGAATAAAAGCATTTCTAATTTGCACGAGGATGCAACCTCTTGTATAAGATGTTTTTCATTTTCGTCCACAGTGAAAGCGACATGCTTGACTGTGTTCTTTCCTGTTGATGACATGAGATTCCGAAGATGCAACAGGTTTTCAGATTTATTATTCTCCTATAATGAAGAAACTCGCGCATACTTAAACCTGGAGGAGCTCTGTAGCTGACATCTTTCTTTCTTCATGGTAACAGCTCTGCTATAGTTTGGTTAGCACGCACCCGTTTACTGGTGGTACAGCTTTCTGTACCACTGTGGTGATCAAAAAAGAAGGACCTACGGTGAAGGACAGCCGGTCCAAATCACCGACTATTCATAAATAGCTTCCCCCGTACGTGAGGCCCTCTCTTCTCAAGTTATAACAGTCAGCAGAAAACCAAAACCCTATCGGATGATAAATAGTTTAAAAACTCTTTCTCCCTAGTGTTTTGAATGTCTTGTAACGTAGCACACTTTCACTGAACCAGAAATTGTATGTAATAAAAGAATATGGGGGGAAATGTTTAGATTCTCATTGAATCCTAGAACTTAGAAGGAATGTTCTCGTCTCACTGTGAAAGGTTAATAGCTGAGCATTTGTCAAAAGCTTCAATAAAATGAGAGCTTTTGGTCCTGCGCCCCCAATAAACAGTAACTATTTTTAACACATAAAAGCCGGAGACCTTTTTTTCCTAATTTAAAATAACAGTCAAATAAATTTTTTGGCAATAAGAAAATTATTGCTTTTTAAAAGCCCTATAAATATTTCATTTTGGGGGGTCATCAAAAAGAAAAGGCTGCTTCTTTTCAGCTGCCTTTTGACTTAAAACCATCTTTTCTGTATACACAGGGAACAGATACTATTCTTCCTGATAATTATGCCAATGTCTTTTCTGGGTTTTAATCATCTGTTTATACGTTATATTGACCCAACTCCTAGGGGCACTCTGAACTTGAAGCCCCCTTCTGTACAGAGAGGAATCAAGAATTTTGCCAAGACCTGTTGAGATGAACATGAACCATACATGACCAAAGATAATAGCGGTAAATTCATGGATGATTCCAGACTATGATTTTCTACTTGACCCACTTGTTCCCACTAGAGGTTAATTGAACGTCGGCCTTTCCCATAAAGGAGGACTCTTTTCGAACTACTAGCAATTGCCCGTGTCTACAGAAGAGCATCACAGTTGTAAAGAGCGCTGGCTCTTCCTCTAGCTGACCGATGTCCCAGAAGTCCTTAAATTTGTTATCTGTTCAAGTATATGCACAAAACAAGGAATGTGAGCTTGTACTTCAGTCTGAGTCTTCCCTGGCACAGGTGGGGCTTGTGCTTATCTTGATGGGAGTCCTGAGGACTCCCACCTTGACGTGGCAGTGAAAACTTTCCCTCCAATCTCTTACGTTCTCTCATCTGGCACAATAAATTGGAAAGGCCTGCTGTTTCCGTCGGTGGGCTCATAGAGTGCCCCACGTTAGATTAACATCCAGAAATCATCTCTTCTCTGGTGGAGCAGAAAGCAGATGATGAGTCCCAGATGTTTCTGCAAGCCTGTCATTCCCAGACATAACAGATTACACAGGGAAACCAACAATAAAGAGCTGTGAACTTTCTTTTTCTCTCCTTCACTTTCTTCCCCCCCATCGTTCCTCCCTCTTCTCTATTCTCCTTCCCTCCCTTCTCCTTCTTCCTCTCCCTCCTCCATCTCCCTCTCCTCCTCCTTCTTTCTCCCTCTCTGTCTCTTTCTGTCTTCTCAGGGGCACACACCTTTTTCTTTATTGTCTGAAAAATTCAGAAGGTTTGAAGGTTGACTAATAACCTCATGTTATGGCATAACGTGCCCACATTTCAGTCACGACAACTGGCGCTGAAAGACATTTGGTTGGTTGGAGACATTTCAGGTATGAGAAACTTGGCCATCACACAGGAGCATGAAAGGGACCGAGGGATGAATAGCCCCTCCGGGCAGTGGCCTGCTGGCCCCGTGTAGCCTTCCTCCTTGCTGAGCCTCCTGCAATTCTATTTTGGAGCTAAGAGCTGTAGTTGATTCCTTCCTACATGCTTTATCCCTTGTTGTTTTAAAATCATGGGGAAAGCGAACAAGAGTTTCCTAGAAAATTCCAGAAAGTCTTCAGCTGCCCTATAGGGAATGTGAATTTAATAATAATTTTACATCCCTTATTTCTATGTTAGGCCCTTTTCATTGGTTAGAGATGGTGACCTTCAGGATGAGTCATCACCTTGGTTTCTCAGATAAGGGGTCTAAGGGTCGCGGGATCACATGGTCCTCACTTGTGATACAAAGCGGTTAAGACTGTGAACCCAGGCTGCAAATCCAAACCTGTCAAACTTGAAAGCTCGGGTGCAGTGGCTGTTGGTAAGATGTTCTGCCAGCACGGCTGACTTCAGGCAACCTGCAGACGTCACCAAACCCCAAGAGTTGGAAAGAGATGTGCCCAGTGCCCTTGGGGGGTGTAGTTGTGGGTTATAGTGCAAGGGACTTGTGATGTCGAGGAAGGACATGGACGAGGACAGAGACAAGCAGCAGGGCTTTCTTGTGGTTACGGAGTTCAGAAAATGCTTTCCTCGGTGCGAGACTGTTTCTTTTCTTGCTCTCAAGCTTCATCCACCTGGGATGTGCCTGAGTTTATTTTTCTCAAGTTAAGGCATTTCCCAAACTAATGTGGAGAACAGACTGGAGAGCAAGGGCTACGCTAGAGTGCCTTTCTGTGTTGCTTTCACTGGAGTAGACTTGCTTCGTAATCTTACAAACCTGTAAACACTGCATTGCGTTCTGTGGTTCCCTGTCTGACGGTGGAAGTACGAATAGTGGCTGGAGGTTCATTCATAGCCATAACTAGGTGTGACCTATTGAGGAACCCGGACTCCAAGGGAGGAGGCAGGGGCTTTCCAAGATCCACCCCACCTCCTTCAGCTCGCCGACCCATGCTCATGACTTAGTCAATCATAGTCTGTCGGGCAGAAGGTAAATGGGGACTTTTGATTCCCTTTCCGCTGGTAAAAATCAGTGGTATTTCAGGACTTGGTGAAGTTGGGCCGGCGCCTCGTTTCAACCCCACCACGTGCCCTGCCTTTCTGTGGGTGTGCTTATAGAGGTTCTGCTGCGCACTCGGTACCAGTTGGTAGGTATCTTACCTGACTCCCCATTTCGAGTTATTTTGATCATACCATAAAAAGAGGATAAGATGGTTAACATCCTCTATTGCACTTGGAAGTCAGGTGTCTTGTCCAAAGTCGTGTGACTGGCAAACAACGGGGCCAGGAATCAAACCCCAGCCAACCTCACCCCGAAGCCCAGGTCTCTCAGCGACGCCACACTGCCTCAGATACTTTTAGATGCATAGAAAGCCTCTCATTTTGCATTCTATTTCTATGACTGAGTCGGTTATAAAGATCGTGATTCCACTGTCTGGTATGTCGTGAGCCAAACCAGGCTCACAGAAGGTCATAATAGAACTTGTCCACAGAGTCACCACAACATTGCCTACAGAAGACAGACTTCAGAGCAAAATAAACTCCACAGAGCATGCTGAACGCGTTTTCATGGTGCAAGCCACAAGGAAGTTCCTTTCTAAAATAATATTTAAGCCTTTTTCCTGTTTATAAAAGTAATACATAGTGGAAAAGGGTCTAGGAAAATAAAAGAAAGAAAATAAAAACCGCTTATAATGTTACCATTATAGAATCCATACTGTATTTTGCATCTGTAATGTGTACTTTTTTGGCCCAAATTTTTGAGAGAAAAATAAGGATGCTCATTACACATGGGTTGTACTAATTCCCTATTTATATAAATGTTTTTGATTCTTCTATTTATGCTTTTGCATTAAAAGTGTAACCCTAGAAAGCAATAACAATGTCCATATGCAAAATAACACCCTGGAATACGATACTCTGTCTGAAAAAACAAGTATCTAAATATAAATAAAAATTGAATTAAAAATTGAAACGAAAGACCTTTTTTCCTGAAAGTTTGGGCCAAAAACGTGGGTGTGCATTATACATGGCAAAATGGGGGTAGTAATTTTATGATTATAGCATAATTGTATACAGTGTAAAATTATGCATATAATTGTAAAATTAGAGTATATATCTATATATGTATCTAGTTATATATAGCTATATTTAGTGTGTGTATAAAAATATATACTTTTTAATAGAACCAGACTCATAACATGTACAGGTGTGAGGTATTTTTAACTATGATATTGTCTCTGACTATACAGCCAACTGCTTGCCACTCCATGGCTCAGTGCAGGGCCTACTCCCAACCGTCTCCCCTTTCAGATGAAGTGCTGCCCACGGGGAGGATTTCCTCCCCCCAGCATTCGGGGCTACCCTGAAGCGGTCCACAGCGGCCACTGCAGTCCACTTCGGGCTGTTGCTGGCATGTGGTTAGAGGCTGTCGAAACCTGGCAGGAGCTGTCTTCCTCTCCAGTCCACTGGTGCCTGGAACCTCAGGGATGGGGAGGCCACGGCATGGCCATGGTCAACATGCTGGGCATGTGAGCTCCATGCTCATGGGCCTTATCTGTAGCCTCGGGAATGCCAGGCACTGACCTGTATATATCATCATCATTCCATAGTGGAGGAGCACTTCTTGGAATTCCAGTTTCATGGCCAAGGGGATCAGGTGGCATCCAGTTCATGAGTGGTGAGTACCAAGCATCTGGTCACCTGGTGGCCCATGATTAGTTGTCTCCTGCAGGATCAAGCGGCAAGCCAGGGGCTGTTACCCTCACAGTGAGAAGAACTAGTTGCTGGAGGCCTAGCGTTGCTCGTGAGTCTTAAGATCCTTCGTTTTCGGTGACCCCTCGAAGGTGACTCTCGGCTCCGAGCAGCCTCGAGACATGCCCAGGTTCTTTAAGCTCCGAAGCATTTCTGGGGTCACGAGCCTCTCGCAGTAGCACCTGTTGCCCCGGTCCCTGGGCAGCGTGAGAGTTTCTCGCTCCGAGTCTCACTCTCAGCCCGGCAACTGCCCACGTTGCCGCGTGGGTTTCCACTGCGTTACCTTGAAGCTTTTCTGTATTTTTTGACTGACTTTTCACAAATTATCAAAGTCAAGGTTATGCCTTATGCTCTGATTCTCCCAATATAAAATGAGGAAATTAGCTATTTCCCGTTCTGCCATGTCCTTCGTCACCAGCTGTACAGACTTTGTTAATGCAAACCCAGCTTGTTTCTTACATTGTTTTACATGATGCCCCTTCTGTAACTATGAGAAATCTGGATTTCATTTGCTCTTACTTGCTTACAATGATTTTTTTTTTTGAGATTGTAATGCTGTTAATTTGTTTTAATGACAAGTAGCCTCTTTTATCGAACAACTTACTGACACTGGGACCGGAATTGTAATTATCTTTCAGTCTATTGCAATGCATCATTGGATAAATTTTTAAGAAGGGCACATAGATGGTGGGTTTTCTGAGTCCTTGAATGTACAAGATAGGTTTTCTGATGCCTGCACAAAAGAAAACGAACTTCTTGACTGAGGAAGAAAATATCATGCCACAATTATATTACCCAAAATGTCTATAACTTGATTTCTTCTGGTATATAACATAACTGAAAAAATCTAAGTTCAGTTTGATTTTTGTTCTCTTTTGAAGGAAACTGTCCTTTATAACTAAATATGCTTGGAATTGTTTTGTTGTTTGTTGGAAGGCTTTTACAAATATGTTTGTCTTTAAAAAGTATTTTAAACTTTCAAAAAGTCATAAGAATGAGATTAGTTGAGAACACCCATACACATTGTACGCAGATCCACCTGTCACCGATGTTTGATGTGCTTTGTCTTTGTCCCTGCTCTCTCCCCATAAATGCACACAGACAGACAATGTTTTTTCTGAACCATTTGAAGGTAGATTATGTACCTTTACCCCTAAATATTTCAGTGTGAATTTTCAAAGGCTGAGGAGTGTTTATTTTCAACTTCAGTAAATTTAACTTCGGAAAAAGAAAAGACTTTTTACCTGCCCTAACCATCCATATTTCAATTTTGTCAGTTGAGCCAATAATGCCCCTTTTATCATGTGCAAGTGGTTTTATTGTTATGAATATATAATTATTGTTCACTACAAAGACACACAGTCACTTGATGCCAATCTTTTTCTATTCATTCTTTTGTTTATATATGAAGTAGGCTCTTTAAATGCAGACACTTTTATTTTTCAACTCAGAAATTGTCCTGTATTACATATTTAATTAATTTTCACACCTCCATTTCCTCTATTCTCTCTTCTCCAAACACTATTTGTTGGATGTAGGACCTCAAGGATTATTCCTCTCAGTTTCTTTTTATTTCTCTCATACCATCGCTTTGTCAATCAGTTTTATTGTCAAGGAGATTTCCTTGACCCCCATCTTTCAATTACCCTGCTGATTTATTTCATCTTGGCTTTCATATTTTTAACTCGTAAGAATTTTATTTCATGCCCCTTCCTTTATTAAAACATCCTCCTTTCATTGTATGGATACAATGTATCTATTTGACTTCTTTGAGAATACCAGAACTTTGTGTGTACTTAGTTCTTTCCTATTTTCCACATTCTCCCGTCTTCTAGGATCACATTTTCTGTTTATCATGAACTTTCTTGTTTATATTTTTTATTGCCCAGGTTGTCCATTAATATTTAAGAGTAAGAGTGTCGCTGTGGCTGGAGCTCTGTGGGTCTGGGTAAGGTTTTGTTTTTAGAACTATCAGGCAGCTGTTGTGCTGCGAATCCACCAAACGCCAGAATGTGGAGGTCTTTGGGGGAACGTGGCTTTTTAACTTTCTGAAAAAGAAACCCATGATTCATCAGCTTTCAAATGCCCAGGTAATAGCATTCTATGCACTGGGAGAGGGCAGTCCTTTTCAACCAGTGTGCCGCAAAATTTTTTTTTTTATAAAGAAGATTTTTTCAAAGATTTTATTTATTTATTTTTAATGAGGAGAAAGAAGGAGAGAAACATCAATGTGTGGTTGCCTCTCACGCACCCCCTACTGGGAACCTGGCCCGCAACCCAGGCATGTGCCCTGACTGGGAATCGAACTGGTGACCCTTTGGTTGGCAGGCCACCCACCACTGAGCCACTGAACCACGCTTGCCACGCTTGCCAGGGAAGAATTTTTAAAACATGCAATACCTGATTATTTAGTCAGGGGCACTGACTTCTTTTCCCTCAGATTGTCAACTTGAAAAATGACAACAACCAACACAACAATAGTTGTCTACTGTGAATGAGTAAAAATTATACCAATTTTTTGGTCAGATTGGTGCAAAATATATTCTTTGGAGTGCCACATAATTTTAGTAATTAGTTTTTGTGCGCCATGAGATGAAAAAGGTTGAAAATCACTGGACTAGGGAAAGGGGTTGCTCAATTGATTTACCTTTAAAGAATTCACTTGTTTTCAGCCTCAAGTTTCACTCCCCATTCTGCCAGGCTGAAGTCTCCAGTTCCTAAGCTCCCAGGAGTCCTGCAGGGCAGCCACCTCTCTCTGCAACCAGATGCCACTTGGCGAGTGCGGTGCAACTCTGCCCCCATACCCTTGCGTAGTTCGCCCATCACTTCTGCATTGGCTTTCTGCCTTATGGAGTTTTGTTGAAATCACTCATCTGCAGATACACCGTCTCTCATCTCTTTGACATTGTAGGTTAATGTATATTGAAATCTTTTCTTGTCCTTACATTATGGGGTATCTCAATAGAGAGCCCATTCCTTTTCTTTGCTGTGGACTTAACCTCTCAATGTATTAATTTTTCTCAACTGCAAAATGATCGTTTTTCTAAAGTCACTTATAATTTTAAAATCCTGTTATAAATCTCTCCTCTCCTTGGGAGATGATCTTATACCTCCAAAGCCTGAGGTTCATCAATTCTCAGCAAGTCTCCTCAGACTTAGTGTTGAGTAACTTTTTATTTTTTTTCTGAAGGGACTGATTTATTTATACCTGCGACGTTATCTCCATAGAGTGGCTTTGCAGAAGCACTGAGTGTTCTTCAACAACCCTTCTCTCACCTGGGCCAGCCTGCAGAGAACTACTCACCTGAAAACTCCCTTGGAAGCTACTAAGGATCAACAATCAGGGGTGGTGACCCTGGCAACTTACACTTCAAGGCTGGTCTTCAAAACATCTTTGATTTTCCCTGTCTGTGGCATCTTCACAATAGTAGCATGTCTCTCAATTTTTAGTCCTATGAGTCTTTTGTTATATTTGGGGTTCTGCTGCTCTGGACAAAGACCGCCTATCATTTGGCAGTTGTCTTTGGCATTTTCCCCCCAATTTTTTGGAGCATGCGATGAGTCTATATTTAAGTCAGATTATTCCACATTCGGTGAAAACCTGGTCTGGATAGTCTGTGTGATGCAAATAGACAGAATTTTTATTTTTGTTTTGTTATGGTTTTGGTTATTTTGATCAATGCAATTTAAAACCATGTTAAAATAATACAGCATACGTCTAATGAGCAAGTTTCTTCATGACACAATAACATCAAGAAGGAAAATACCGAACACATGAATGATTATTCTGTGCCAGGCAGTGTTCTAGGGAGCCTACACTAACTAATTCCCTCACCAGCCACACGGGAAAGCTACTGTTACACTGCACAGACAAGGAAAGCGAAGCCAGGGTGTAACCCCAGGCTGTTTGACCCCAAAGGTCCCTTTGTGGAAAGCTGTTTTCTTTTAGAAATTGTCCAGAAAATACCTTGTCCTAAGGAAGAGAGGTGAACTCTGGAGTTATTTAGGTAGAGAAGTAGGAAGAAGGATTAATGGTTAGGATAGACATAGAGGATGATACACTAGTTGGTTGGGATTTGTAAAAGTTTCGTAGAAAGAACCAGATGGAAGAAATTGCCAGGGCAGAGTGTCCGAAGGGATGAGGCCTTCCTATTTTGAGAAGGAACACCCCCACACAAATGCTTTAAAATTCCTCCACATCCTCCATTAAAGGCCACTTTTTGGTCTGTGGTTGAAAGTGTTGGAAATAATTTTGTACTTTCATTTATTCATCTACCCATCCCTTGAACAACATGTATCCGGTGCCCACTGCGTGGCAGGTTTCAGTCCAGGCAAAGGGGCCACTTTGGTGAAGAAGACCCAGAGCTCACCTTGAGCAGGGCATGACAGGTGAGGCAGCGAGAACACTGAGCGACACCTGGGTGGCATGGTAGAAGACGGGTAATGCCAGGGAGGGAAGGACTAGCAGAGCAGAGGAAGGGAGAGTTGGCACTCCTGCAGAGGGGTGGGGACAGTTTCCAATGTGGGGGTCAGATAAACCTTTTAGAGAAGGTTAGATTTGAACCAAGGCTCGAAGGAGGTTAGGGAGTTAGACTTGCTCTGTCTAGGAAGACTGACCCTTGCACGGAGAATTACTAAGGCATGGGCACTTATGACATGTTGGAAAAACAGTAAGGAGGCCCGCGTACCTGGGCGAGGAGAGTGGGTGGGCAGTGAGCTCTAAGAGGGAGCACGGAGCAGGTGTTAGAGGTTTTGCAGGTCACTGGGGCTTGCGAAATGGAAAATTATAGGGTTTGATATGGTCTGACATATTTAAAAGGACTCTTCTGGCTGCCCTGCAGGGCGGAGACTGTGGAGGGACACAAGTGGGAGCAGAGAGACTGTTGGGGGACCAAAGCTATGATCAGGTGAGATGAGGGTGACTTGTAGCCTAGTGGGGGAGGTGGTGAGAAGCGTGCAGATAGGAAAGTCTTTTGAAGTTGGAGCCAGGATATCTTTATGTATCAGAAGTGGGCTGAGAGAAAACTCGGGGTCCGCAACTGGACTCCGTGGGTTTGGACCCGACCACCCGTGTGCCAGCTGCAGGGCGCCGCGGACGCCGCTGGGAAGCTCGTCTGAGGGGCCTGCTCCTGCGGAGGCTGAGCTGTCACTTAGACATCCCCATGTCAGACAGACAGATTCTGCAGGGGCAGAGAAGTGCGGGCTAGAAATAGAAATAGCTTCTGTGGCTACTCGGCTACGAGTAATTTATCTAATTTATGGTTGGGCATACTTTTTGAAATGATCATTGAGAACAGCCAGTAGTTCTTATTAAGTGAGAACCTTTAACCTGTAAATGATTTCAAGTAAATATTTGTGACTTCTAAATTTAATAATTGTATGGGCATAGTATTTTTATAAATATTACAAGCTAAACTGAGTCCCCCCAGAATTCACACATTGAAACTCTAACCTCCAGCCCCTCGGAATGTGACTCTTTGGAGACAGGAACCTTTAAAGACGTAATTAAGGTTAAAACAAGGATATACGGCAGGCCTTAATTCAGTATGACCGCTGTCCTTCTAAGAAGAGATTTGAACACACGCGCACACACACACACAGGGAAGACTCAGGAGGAAGATGGCCAGCAACAAGCCACAGAGGGAGGTCTCCGAGGAAACCAACCCCACTCACACCTTGATCTTGGACTTTTAGCCCCCAGAACTGTGAGAACATACGTTTCTATCTATCATTTAAACCTCTCAGCTGTGGTAAATACTTTGTTGCGTATTAGCAACCCATACAATAGCTCTCTAATGGAACCTGAACGAATTTCGGTTACGCAGTATTGTTTTTGTATTTTTAAGGCAGATACTTTCCTTCGAATTTTTCAGCGTTTTGTAAGCACTGCAGTGTACAGAGCTTGGGCACTGAGCCTGAGGCTGAAATGCGGGTGTGATTAAGGTAGAGGCACCTTTGACAGAGCGCCTGGAAGGTTCAGTGTGTATCTATAGAGATGTTATCTTTGTGTTTTCTTTATTTTCAAGTTCTGCCTTTTTGCTCTCTTCCTTTCCGAGTGTCGCCTGTCCAAGGGAGTGCTGGGAACAGCTACTTTTTAACTTCACTCCTTTCAGAAGAATGCTTTATTAGCATATTTATCTAACCAAAGGCTAGGAAAGCCTTTGTAATTTAATATAGTTTATACCCCGAAATCTGTTGTTGGGATACTCTGTGTTGATTTGTGTGTGTCAGTGGGCAGGGTGTCCCGAAAATATTTGTGAGGAGGTTTTACTTAGTGCACTTAACAGCCTGGTGGCTTGGTGAGGCTCTGCCTCTTAATTACACAGGTGAAGAGATTGAGTCACCTGCTGATGTGCTAACTACCCGGATTTGCTCGGCTTTGCAGAATAATGAAAGACATCCCAGTCAGCTGGGATCCGTGCCCAAAGCTGGCTCTGCAAAGATCTGAGGGTCCGGTACAACTGGCCCCAACTGCTGGTGACACCGGACATTCTGGTAACAGAGGATCAAACAGTTTCCATTCACAATCACAGATAAGGCTTAGAATGGAATTAGCTGGGGCGGGTGGGGGCGCTGCAGAGAGGTGGGGGTACCGCTCACAAGTGGAAGGCTCGGCCTCCTGAAGATCATGGTGCAGCCCCGCGTTGTAGCTTCCAGAACATTTCTGGGAGCTTCGTGTACAGTGAGCGTTGAATATGTTTACTGATTAAATAGGTCCGATTTTTTTTTTTTTTTTTTTTTTTTTTTGGTTTTAGGAACAAGTTTTGTTAGGAGGTAGGAGGAAAGAGCCTGGAATATAAGACCCAGATAAAACAAAATCCAGAACCAAGAATCAAAATCCAAATTCCAGAATCAATGCTTAGGCCCAGGAGGAGAACTTCTCTGCCGCTGGGGACAACAGGGCTCCCTCCACAGGGGCTCCAACTTCCGCCCGTCTTCTCTTACCTCGGGGCGGCCCCTGCCTTTCCTGGGCCCCGAGGGCAAAGGTAGTGGTAAGTATCTGAAAGTTCTCCTCCTGCCCCCACGCTTAGACTCCCTTGCCCGCTCCCTGTTCCTTTAACAGCGGCAGCTGCCTGGGGCCCTTCACACCCTGCTCCAAAGGATGAAGCAGATGGAAAATAAATAAAACCCATGGGAGCATCACACAGCCCTGACTCCAGGGGCTGAGCTCACTGTGTTCCAGCTCCAAGGACTTGGCGCCAGCTGGGTCACCCTGTCTGGGTTCTCGAGTCCCAGCTCTTGAACTTGTCTCCAGAGAGCTTACTCATCCACCAAGATGAGGCCTGGCCCCGACTGTCCTGACTCAGTGGCTTGGGCGTCATCCCCCACACAGAAAGGTTGCCGGTTGGATTGCTGGTCAGGGCGCATCTCTGGGTTGCCGGCCAATTCCCTAGTTCGGGGTGTGGGGGAAGCAGCCAGTCAGTGACTCTCTCACACGTTGGTTCTCTCCTTCTCGCCCTCCCTTCCACTCTCTAAAAATAAATAAATAAAATCTAAAAAAAAAAAAAAAGATAAGACCCAGAGAAACAGAGACCCTCTCTCTGTGCTACCTGAGGCTCTCCCTAAATATTTCAGGTTCAAATTTGAGAGATGACCTCCCTCTCCTGATGGCTGACCCCCCCCAAATGACTATCCAGACAGGCCCTCCACCCTTACATGCAGAGAGGGGCCCTGGGCCGGCACAAGGGGTACACTTCAATACCATGTGACCAGAGCAGCACTACGGAGGCGCATGTGACACGCAGCCATGAGCAGATGATCCACCACCAACACATTTGCAGGTAGACAGGGAAGAAAGTTCATGAAAACAGCTCAGCTAGAGAGAGCCGGGCCACCCAGGAACCTGGTCGCCTGCTTTACAGCTCTGCCCCGGGCCCATTTGGTCTCTGTGATATTGGAGCTGGTAACCTGAGGGTTGAAACGGAGAGATTGTGTCTTTAAAGAGGGCGCAAGAATGTCTGCAACAAGTAGCAACTCCATTTTAATGGTTTTTTCAGAGGAAGAAGGCAACCTGGCAACCAGGACCCCACCATCCATGTGTCCCCATGTCCGGAGTCAGGGCTCCTGTCCCATGAGGGGAAAGCTGTCTCGGGAGAACAGGTGGGGTCGGTTCTTTCTTTCCCTGTTGGGATCTTGCGTGTAAAACTGGAAAACAAGGCCGGCCTCCCCCGCCTGTCAGGCCTCCCTCCCTCAACCTGTTTGTTTGCTCTCCTAGGTCTTTATGGAGCTGTGATTAGTTGGCAAATGCCAAGTGGTTTCACGTTCTAATCCCCCCTCCACCAGATATCCCTTCACTACCGTGTCTCCCTTCGTCATGGGCCTGAACTTGCCGTTGTCCAAACATGAGCTACTGAGCCAAAAACTCAGCTGCGTGATTTACTTTTTTCCTAAGAATATTTATCTGATCTCAGGCAGGTTTTAGATTGTCATTACACTGCACGTAATATTCTCATGTTAATCTTCCTTCTCGCTCTCTCGTTACGCCTTGCTCAAAAATAAATACTCATATTCAGAATAGGCACGGATAATCTCTTTGAAGTGGGTCACTGATTTTTCATGTGGCCAGGTAAGGTATTGAGGGGGAAAATGTCTCCCTGTAATTTGTAAGATACAAAAAAGTGCTTCTCTGAGTTTTCTTTTTTTTCTTATTTTTTAAGGGATGTACTCGAGGCTACCAGAGAGTTCGAGTATGTCTTGGGGTGGATCTTGGTTTCCTCACAGTCTGGTACTGTTATCTTTTACTACTTCCTGTCCCAACTTTATTCTTTGTGGGGGAAAAAAATGTCAATGTGAATGTAAATAAAAAAATCCACTTTAACACAAAACATGAGTCGGGAGAATTCTTTGTTCTTTAGGAAAAACATGGGGGAGAAGAGAGGTCCAGATTTTACTTTATTTAGATTTCCCTCCTTTTCCTTCACAGAAACAGCATCCCTTCTCTGGAAACCGCAAACTACCACAGATTCTTCTTAATCGCACATTTTTAATCTTTGTGACTTTTAGTCTAAATAAAGTGAATGCTTTTGACTTTCAGTTTAGTTTTTAAATGGGGAAACCATGTATATAGTCCCTCTGTGGGGCTTTTTGCTATTTTAAACTTTTTTTCCTCCCAAATTAGGACTGTTCCTCAGTGAGTCTTGACAATAATTTCTAAATTAGCTCTGTCTGAACTTGTGTTTGGTAATCTTAGGTATTTAATTGTAAGTGTCACAGATTCCTAGCATTTCCCGTGCAGGTGTCAGATTTAAAAAGACAGTTTGACATCCTCATTGCGCAGGTCATTGAAGTCATTTTCCACGCCAGAAGCGAGGCAATTAATATTGCTCTCTCAGTGCCCGGCCAGAGCAGTGACTTTCTAAATGTGACCCTTTACACCCCCGCACTCTCCATGCGACTAGTGCGGCCCCACGAGGGACACTGTGGCTAGAAAGCCACACAGTGAAAGGCAACGAAGCAATTCTGTCAAGAAGCCAAGAAGCCAAAACGAATATGTGGTCATGTCTGCTGAAATGTTTATTTTCTGCAATTCTTGAAAAGCGAATGGAAACCATGTTTTTAAATTGGATGGAGACGGAGCGCGTTACGGGGGATCCGATGTGCAAAGGAGAGTGGTCTGGAGCGCGGAGTCGGATTCGGCGGTGGTGTTCGTCCATCGCCCCCCAGATTGCTTCCCAAAGCCCAGAGCAGGTGCTGAAATCCACAGCAGTTCTGCACGGAACAGGAAACGAAGCCGCAGTGGGCACACTGGCATCTCCAGGCACCGAGCCTGAAGGCGTTTCGCAGTTCACGTTTTCCAGTGCTTCCTGAATATTGATCCCTTTCCAGGGGTCAGAATAGACCTGACCCCACCCTTTCCCAGTTGGAGTACCACTTGAGAATTTATATAAGCAATTAGATTGCTTGGTGAGCGAAGACTTCAGAGTCAGGGGAAGAGAACTGTTTTAGGACAGGTTGCACTCAGGTAAGGGAGCGACACCCACTCCTCATGCTGGCAGACGGCACCCTGCGACGAGACCCCTGCCCATTGCCCCCTTGTCTCTCTGCCAGTTGCACCCATCAGTCTGATCAATCCCTAGTTTCTTAGCGTTATATTTTCTCTGAGTTTTGGACTGTGTGTTCACCCTTTATTTTGTTGAGGTATGTTCCATCGATACTCAGTTTGTTGGAGAGTTTTTATCATAAAAGAATGTTGAATTTTGTCAAATGTCTTTTCTGTATCTCTTGAGTGATCGTATGATTTTTATCCTTCATTTTGCAAATGTGTTGCATCACATTGATTGATTTGTGGATGTTGAAACACCCTGGCATCCCTGAAATAAATCCTACTTGATCATGGTGTATGATCCTTGATCCTTTTTTATGTATTGCTGAATTTAGTCAACAAATATCTGTTGAAGATTTTTGCATCTATGTTTTTCGGGGATATTGGCCTGTGATTTTCTTTTCTTATAGTATCCTTATCCGGTTTTTCTATCAGGGTAGGTCTTGTGAAATGAGTATGCAAATGTTCCTTCCTTTTTAATATTTTGGAAGATTTTAAGAAAGATTGGTATTAATCACTGTTTAGGAGTTTGATGAAATTCACCAGTGAACCAATCTGGTCCTGGACTTTTGTTTTTTGGGAGGTTTTGGCTCACTGGTTCAGTTTCCTTACTAGTCATTGGTCTGTCCAGTTTTTGTATTTTTTTATGATTCAGTCTTGCATGTTTTTAGGAATCTATTCATTTTTTTCTAGGTTGCCTAATTTTTTGTCCCACAATTGGTCACAGTGGCCTCTTGCAGAGCTCTGCATTTCTGTGACATAGATCCGAATATTTCTGCCTCTCTTTGGAGGCCGGTAGCTTCAGAAACATTCTAGCCAGGCCCTGTACCACCACCACCACAAACAAAACAAAACAAAACAAAACAAAAAAACCGATTATTGCAAGTCTCAGATAACAAGTGTACTTTAGATACATAGAAGGTGCGTTTGGGGCCTGCCACACCTGCAGCCCCTTCTGAGGGTTCAGAGAGGCAGAGCAAAGGCAGTGAGTGCAGCCCGGAGGGAGGGGAAGCCTCAGGGAAGTTGAGTCAGGAGAAAGAGTTTGGTTATTCAGCTGTGATCTTGGGATCTTGGGATGGCAGAATGGCAGAGCCCTAGCCCAGGGAGCAATGGGCAAACCCCCCAAGGGGACCCATGCCAACATCTGTGGTCGGGTGCTGCTGCCCTGCCTCTCTGCCAGGGCTCAGTGACACCTGGCTGTGCTGCTACTACTGTGACCATGCCCCGCTCTGAGTTCCCTGTGCGTCCCTACTCCAAACGTCTGGGACCGAGGGACCCTGAGTGTGTTCTGCTCCTCACAGCAGGAGACAGCTGACCTCCCAGCAAGTGTGAGGAGTTTCAAGGGGTCAGGGCCATAGGACGGTGGCTTTGCCTGCACTGAGCCTTGTCCTGTCTCTGAGACTTCTGGACTTCACTGTCTCACCCATCAGGTAGCTCGTGGGGGGCCTCACACACCGTGTGGCCCTTTACAGGCCGTCTCTCTCTCTGGCTGCAGCGGCCCTGCGTGGCGGAGGTCAATGCTGGCCTTTCACAGGTGAGAAGACAGAGGCACAGAGAGCATGGTGACTTGTCCAAAGTGGCAGAGCCAGCTCCTGCTTCCTAACCTGATCAAATCCATGGCCAATGGCTCTGATCACAAGGCTGGGCCACTCAGGGGCCTTTTTCGCTCATGTTTATCTCAGGTGTTGCTCTAGGAGACTACTGAAGTCACCCATGGACTGAGGGTGTCAAACGTGAAGGCGGAACACTGGGTTTTTAATAGGATGTCATCCTTTGTATATGGAGGCAAGTATCTTAACTCGGCCAGTCTAATAGCAGTAGGAGAATTTTGCTTATTCATCGGAATGAATTACACTTTGGCGGTGATCACACAATAGAGTACATAGATATTAAATTATAATCTCATCGTACAACTGAAACTTGTATAATGCTACTAACGAAGGTTACCTCACTACATCTGATTTGTAATAAAGACTGACAGAGAATCACTGGCTTTCCCATAACAACGGGGCGGGTGTCTGCATGTGTGTGCTATGCTACCCGTACAAACCGTCACACCCAGTTCCAACGGTGTCAGCCTCCCAGGAAATGTGTGTCCGGATGGCAGTCGCAGACTAAAATGTGTTCGATTTTTAGGGAAGAATGATGGGTTTTAGAGTTGGTGAAGAAGGAAATTTGCCTTTAATTTGACCTTTCTCTTTTCATCTTTTTTAAACTAAGAACATTTTAATCTTATCAGAAAGGTAGCATATCTTCATTTTAGATAAATTGGGAAATAACAGAAAGTCCCAAACTGATAGCCATAAAAAATCCTTAGCTTTCATTTTCAGCCCCTTTATTTTTCATCCTAAGATCACATAAGAAATTTCCAAAAAGATGGAGGCCCAAATATAAATCTGCTCTTCCACCACTCGCCTCTCTGGATGGCGCTGACTTCCTCTCCTGGGGCAGCAGAACTGGGCGGACCCCTGTCTCCTCCTCCTTGGCAGGCTCTCACAATTTCAAATATCTGCTCTTGACTCTAAACTCTGGATTTCCAATCCTGACATTGCATGTAATTAATCTTCCACAGAGGACATAGTGTGCATCTAACCGTTGACTCTCCTCTGTCACACCGGTGCAGCTCTTCTTACCAAATGCCAAAACTGTGACCACATCTTCTTGACGGGTCTCCCTGGCTCTAGTGCCTCCAGCCTTCATACTGGGATTAGCTTACATTTTCTGAAGCAACACTTTTAACATTGGCCTTCCCCGCATGCCTACCTGATGCCTCTAGGGTAGCGTAGTAACACTTTCACCTGGGAATCGAAATATTTGCCATCTTGCCCTTATTTACCTGATCAACTGACCTTTCCCATTACAGCCCAGGTGTGGCAGAAACATTTAGTGTTTACCGAAAAGCCACCTGCTCCCCCGTATTCCCCAGCCTCCCTTGCTGTTAGACTGGGCCTACGTGGCTGAGTTCTGACTAAAGAGATGTGGGTAGAAATAAGGTTTGTCACTTCTAAGCTTGGCCAGAGCAGCCTTTATGTGGCTCTCCAGTCTTCTTTTTCTCGTTTATGGTGTCTTCAGGGGCCCCATGTTTCGGAAGGGGCAGCTACAATATGGCAGAGCCTCCATCAGCATGGGCAGTGAGGGGATCCACTACTCCCCAAACCTGCACATCCTAAACTTTGGCACATGTTTGTTGAATGAGTAAATGAACAAATGTCTAAATAGCCACATCTAAAAGATGCCACCCTATGTAATGCTCTCTTGCATTAGAAGAAAAATATGCTAAGTGTTTCAGATTTTTTTTTCTTATGGCAACTTTTAAGGGGTGGCGTTTTCTTATTTCCATTATGGCTGACTACAGTTTACTGCCATTTTAAGTCTAAAATAACATTTAACAGCTTTTTATTTAGGCCTGTTTTGGGGAGCCTTCTGGTGGCACATTTCAGAAGGGGAATTAGAAATACCGCTTGCTCGGTTTGAATACATGCCTGGCTTCTGCCATGGTTTCTGTTATGTTTAGCTGCTGTTGAAAGCACTAAAGATTTTAAATTTCAGCCTCTTGACCTGAACCTGAAAATGCTGGTTCTCTCCTCCCAAGTCCAAGCCTGGTACTTAGGCGGAATGACAGAAGAGGGAGCTCTGAGTTAGGTAACAGTGGGCCGTCAGGAGTAGGGAAGCTTTCTTTGCCTCGCTTTAAGCCCTAATGAGGAAAGACAAAGAACCCGGGAGGGGGCAGGTGTCAGCACCTAGCTGCCCCACCCTGGAATGGTCCTGTGTGTGGAGAAGGCAACTACGCAACACCTGAGCGGTAAAAAGACCTTACAAACTGCCTGGTCCCAGAGCTTCTTCCTGCCAGACCCTTCAGTAGTCAGGTACCTTCGGGCTTCCTTCCGATGGAGTGGAGGTCGATCCATCATCATCTGGCATCACCGATCCCGCAAAGGGCATTAAGAGGCGAGGAGGGGAAATAGCAATGTCTGCAGCCGCCCGCGCCGCGCCCGGCACCTCTCCCACGCGGGCCTTCTCCTGGTGTGTGGGGCGGGAGCGGAGCGGGGCGCCAGCGCGTCTGCAGAGGCTGCGGGGAAGGAACGGCGAGCCCCGCCAGCCATGCGCACGAGAAATCTGCTCCCCAGCCTGTCCTTCTGAAAAGTGATGCCACGTCTCGGGCCCTGCTGTCAAGGCCTAAGTGCCTGAAGAAGTTGATGGAACCGAATCCCATCGAGTAAAACTTCGCACGGCGCGGGACGCGGCCCCTGCTGGGTTGACAGGACTCCCCAGACAACCGGTCAGTTTGGTCAACAGTTGCCCGGCTGTTGGCGCAAGGCCTGTCATCGCCTCTTCGCCCTGCTGACACACACGCCCGTCTCTGAATTTTGCTTGAAAACCCTTGGATGTTTCTCCCTGGCAGGGGCTTTTAAAGTTTACGGAGGCCCCCGCCTCTCCATTCACGAACAAAGACCGCGAGAACCATGGGGTTCCGGTTATCGCTGAAGGCCCCGCGTCCCTGCGCCCGCCCCTGTAACCCACACCCGTCCACCCTCGTAAATGGCCCTGGGGTCAGATCTCCTTTTGACTAAGAGCGGCTTCCTGACTCGTTCTTTTTTTTTCCCAAATAAAAATGACTTTTCTTTGGTCATTTACACTTTTACAATAACGCTAAAATAACATTCAGAGTTCTGACAAAGAAAAAAATGGCAGCTAGACACAAAGCATGGTGTTTATATTATTACTTATTTTTATTATCACTATTTTATTATCATTAAGTTTTTATTTTAAAATTATTTTATTATCACTAATTATTTTTAATTGAGGTACAATTTGCTTAACATAAAATGAATCTTTTTAAAAAACATTTTTAATTGTCTATTTTTTCCATTATCATTTACCCCCCACACCTTCTTCTACCTCCACCCCGACCAGCCCTCCCTGGCCCACCCCCCAGTCACTACCCTGTTGCTTGTGTCCACGAGTTCTTTCTCTTTAAAATGAATCATTTTAAAATGAACAATTCAGTGGCATTTAGTACATTCACGTTGTTGTATAACCATCTCTGCCTAGTTCCAAAATCTTTTCATCATCCCAAAAGGGAACCTCATCCCCGTTAGCAGTCGCTCCCCAGTCCGCCCTTCCCACCAGCCCTGGCGACCACAAGCCTGCTTTCTGTTTCTATAGAGTCACCTATTTTGGGTATTTCATATGACTGAAATCATACGATATGTGAGCCTTGTGTTTGACTTTTTCATGAATTATTTTAAAGCACTTTTGTACATTAAGTAGATAAAGTAGAGAATTAAAATTCAGTAAGATTTTTAAAGCGTTTCCTCCTTAGCTGACTTCCATATTCAAGGGCGTGGTGGTATTTTATTTCTTCTTTTCAAAAAGAAAACAAAAGTAAACCAGGACTTACCAATCATCTTATAACTAGAAGTCTGGCCTTTTGACCATGTTCACCCATTTTGCCCCCACCCCCACCTCCTGCCTCTGGCAGCCACCAAACTGTTCTCTGTATCTATGAGTTTGTATGTATGTGTGTTTTTTTAGATTCTACATATAAGTGAGATCATGCAGCATTTGCTTTTCTCTGCCTGACTGACTTCTTTTAGCATAATGACCTCAAAGTCCAATGAGTTTCAATAAATTTAAAAATAAACATTTTATTTATTCTTGACACATCCGTCCACCTTGGCAAGCTAGTCTCATTGCCATATGTGGGTTTTGTTATTATTCATAGATTTTATTTGCAGAAGTTTTAGATTTACAGGAAAATTAAGCACATCGTATTGTACATAGAGTTAGGACAGGATATATTGAATATAAGGGAATGTACTATCCCCACGCCCTTCATTTTTCTTTATTATTAACATCTTACATTAGTTTGGTACCATTGTCACCATCGATGAACCCATATCCATACATTATTATTAACTAAAGTCCATAGTTCATTCAGATTTCCTCAGCTTCCCCCTAGTGTCCTTTTCTGTTCCAGGATCCCACGTCACGTTCGGTTGTCTTGCCTCCTTAGGCTCCCCTTGGCTGTGGCTGTGTTTCAGGCCACCCTTGTTTCTGATGACCCTGACACTTTGGAGAGTACTGGTCAACCTTCTGTACAATGCCCCACTGGAACTGGTCTGATGCTTTTCTCAAGATCAGGCTGGAGTTATGGGTTTTCGAAAGGAAGGTCACAGTGGTAAAGTACCATCTTCATCACATCATATCAAGGGTACATTTCAACATAATTTATGACTGTTGATCTTGACCTTGGTCACCTCGCTGCAGCAGCGTTTGCCAGGTTTCTCCACTGTGAAGTTACTCTTTTGTCTTCCTCCCCGGCTTTTTACAATTTCAAACAACCTTGTTCCCATGACTAAATTGCTCTCCTTGTGGAACCAAGCAGATGCTCTGTGTAGACACAGCCGGCCTTGAAGCTTTGAATGGCCCTGCTGTCTGTTCAGAAGTGCGGCGGTTCCAATACAGGCAAACACATTCTGGGACCGTGTGTACAAAGAAATGGCCACGGCTCCCATGAGGTATGCAGGGTACAACCCTCACTGACAGGAGAAGCCAAGCTGCTGATGGCACATCAGACGCTTTCTCGTGACTAGCTCCCAGTTCGTCTCTGCTTGAATTTATCCGAAACCTCCCAGATTTGTCCGCCATGAAATCACAGCCAGTATGAGCATGCGCATCAATACCGGGGCAGGCAGCAGAATCAAATCTTCATGTAGGCATTGAGCACACATTTTTGACATCAGCCTGATGTCCCACAGGGGCACTTCACCTGTGACAAACAGGGGTTGTCCCTTTGTTCCATCACACACCACACACACCACGCTTAACAGAGGGGGCAACTCCGTATGATTCATGGCAGGTGTTGCAAGCCCAGAAGGCATAGCTGCAAAGCCCATGAACACAGTATCAACTGAGATATCCATGAAGATTCAGGTACCTGAGAGATTAACTCTGGGTTCCTGACACTTATATTTAGGAATAAATCTTTGCCTGGGTGTTTTCAATTTAAGGTAAAGGGTAATAAAGGCAGATTCAGGTGATGGAGAGACGGTGCCCAGGCCTTTTTTACTGTGCTAGATAATTCTCCCAGAGTCTTCAAATAAGACTGAGAGGGAGTTGGATAAAGCTAGCCGGCTAATTGGAGACTTTATATCATTATATGGAAAAATAACTTTCTAGACTGGGAGCTTCAAATGTGCAGGGCAGAGCATCTGGAATTTTTGCCAGGCAGCGAAAGGGAAGCATGGTCCTGACTTTGAACTCCAGAACGCTGCCTTTTCTCTCTCCATTGGCCCATGTTTCTGGCTACAGCACCAGAAGGGGACGGGAGGGCAGTGTGTGAGGGGTGGAGAAGGTGTCTGTGGCAATGGGGTTGGGTAGTTTGGGTCTGATGGAGGCAGTTCTAGGGCTCATTTGAAGGCACCAATGACAGGCTACAAGAAGCAGACAAAAGCCGTTGAATTGTAAATACACTTAGAAAGGTGGACAAGAAGAGATGGGTACATTCAGAAGACAGAAAACACCACCCACATGGTCGATCATCATCACTGTGGCGGACACGGTATGAGCGACTCACACAGAGCATTCTGGTCTACCAAGGGCTATCGTATCCATTTTCTCAGTGGATCATCACAAATGTGGGTTTAACATTGGCCAGTTCTGACTGAGTAACATTAACTGTTACAGACTGAATGTTTATGTTTCTCCCAAATTCCTTTATTGAAGCCCTAACCCCTAGTGTAGTTGTATTTGGACATGTAATCTCTAAGGAAGTAATTAAAGTCAAACAAATTGCAAGGGTGGGGCCCTGATCTGATAGAATTAGTGTCCTTATAATAACAGACACCAGAGAGCTTCCTTTATTTCTCTTTCTTGGTCTCTGCACACCCAGGGAAGGCCATATGAGGACACAGTGAGAAGGTGGCTGACTGCAAGCCGAGAAGAGAGGCCTCATTATAAACAAAATTAGCTGGGACTTGGGTCTTGGACTTTCAGCCCCCAGAACTTTGAGAAAATAAATGTCTGTTTAAGCCACCAGCCTGGTATTTTCTGTGGCAGCTGAGCAGACTGAAATAATAACTTCTAGTCAGAGAGACATTTGGGGGCAGATGGCGCCTTCAGGTTGGATTTCATGCCTGTGTTGTACTTGTCACCTAAGGCAAGGAAATAGGCTCATAGACTTAAATCAAAACCTTCTTATGCTTCAGCACGTTGTAGTCACTGCCTGAGAAATGTTTCAGTCTCGTAGGAGAGGGTGAAATGAGCACTGTGTTGGGGTTCAGTTACTGTCGCTGTACCATCCAGTAGAGTGACCAACTTGTCCAGCTTTGTCTGGTTTTAGCCCTGGTCATCCACCTTAGTCCTGGCACACCTGGCTGATTGGTCATTCTGCCACACAGTGATCCACCCTGAATTTCTTCATTGCAATAACTTAGTTTATATCTAATCTGGATTAATTGTAGTCTGAAATTATTAACTGACCTTAGAGTGCTTTTCTTTCCCTGCTCTTGTAGGGCATTCTATTGAGGAAGGGGCACCAGCCCCACTCATCCAAGGCCAGATTTTGCTTAGGACCCCAGCATGAAACCTTGAAGGCCATCGCTAGCATCTGTTGATCCAGTACCACCATTGTTCTGATTGGCTGGCCAGACTAACTCTGGAGAAGGTGAAATGTTGGAAAGGCTGGGACTTGGGGCCAGAGAGATCATGGTAGAAAAATTAGAAAGCTCCCGGGCTTATGGCTGAGTTGGGAAATTCCTGGAAGAAACTCAACTCCATCGGGGTCCCTGATGCCTGGCATTGGAGGGGCCGTGGGAGGGGTGGTCTGCTCTCATTTCTAGTGGAGTCTCGTTTGGGACCGTCCCTGCTCCCCGTGACTCCTAACGGCTTTCATCTCCCAGACAGGCCAAATGAACCCCTTCGATTTTCTTGAAATTGCAGTATTTATTTATGTTTATATCATATCTGCAGACACGTATTACGTGGGTTTCCTCTACTGTGTTTCCTCAGCTGCACTTCTATAATTTATTCTGCCAGGTTTGGCCTGTCCTTGACATACCAAGCCATTAACTTAAAATCAGAGAAGTTCTGTGAGGTCTCTAAATTCTTTCCTCTGATTATCAGGCCCCATGCTAGCTGAAAATAAAGTCACCGGGCTGGAAGAGGGAAAAATAATTGGCCTAAATGGTCATGGAAAAGTCTAAACAGAAGATTTTCTTTCTCTTTCCACTTGCGGTGATTTATTTTCATGGTTTTATGAGACTTTAATGAGGAAACCTTATCTGTACGCCTGGTAATTATCAACCGAATTCCCATTTCCTGTCAGAAAATCCACAATAAGCCAAACAAAAATGGTGGAATTGGGAGAGTCTTTGGCCTCTGACCCGTATGGCGGAGGAATAACTCACTACCACATGGAGTAAGTGACCAGGAAGTAGGTCTGTGACTTCTCTGGTGCACTGCTGCTTAAACTGCATTGCCACCTTCAATTTAGGGTAACTCGGGCCAGTGGGCTACGATGCCGTGGGTCCTCCCGAATGCTCTCCCCAGACATGGCTGCTGTTAGCCAGGAAAAGCACGACTTCCCTCCCTGTGATGTGATGTAACTTCTAGCCTGGGTCAGTTCCCTCTGACGGGTGAGTGAGATCCCACCTGAAGCCAAGGCCTGACAAGATAACTATGAACTTTGCATTTGGAAACATTGGGTTTTTTTGTTTTGTTCTGTTTTCCCTCATGAGTTGCAGCTCTTGCCTATAAATAAAGGGGCTAGAATTTGTGTAACTCAGTGAAGTCGCTATATGGCCGCTGACTCAGGACTTAGGGATAAATGACCACCCCACCTTGGACGTCAAGCCCAGAGCTTGTCCGGCCACGGCAGGTGTCTCCTGACCCTCCAGAACAGAAGACACAAGTAAGAGGAACTCAACCGAGATGTCTGGACGACGGAGGCTGGGGAGGCTGTGAGAACCGCTGAAGGATTTTAGGGTGCTGTAGTGCTCAGAGTGACCTGGAAATCAGAGCACATCTGAATCATTATTTTCAGTTCTGGTTTAGCTAACAAGGTGGAAAAAAACCCCTCTTTTTCCTACACTTTTCTCTAGGTGTAAAATTTGTCATGCTCCCAAGTAACCTACAAATTTATCTCCACTTGTTCTGCCATTTGGAAAGAAGTTTGCTAGTGCTTTAATCATATCTTTATTGGTATCAGGGCCCGTGATAAAAGAAGCTGAACAAGAATGTAATGACTTACTTTTAATTAGAGAAATACTCTTCAAAGATGTATTTGAAAGTCGCTGCTGATAGGACCGCCCAGGCTTGCATCAGGTACGAGGTCTCCTCCAGGGAAAATGGACATGGCCTGTATTCGCTCTTGACCTCTCTAGAGCTGGGGTACCAGGTCCCTCCCCCAAGTCCCTCCTTCCCCATGGGAACAGCTGGAGCAGGCCAAGAGAAGACAGAGTTACTCTATAGCACCAAGTGGTCACCAGCTTTGGACACTGTTGGGGGTTTTATTATCTTTTCAATTATTAATTAATTTAAACCATTTGATGCTTTCTCTGTACTGTGGGGGTACTTATGTCTGGCAGGCTTTTTGGACTAATGAATGAGCTGGGTCAGGACTGTCCCCTCTTTTCTCTTTTGAGGGGCCATTGCAGTTTGGTCCCCTCTGCAAAGGTAGAAATGAAGAAGGGGCTCTGCGCACACAGTGTTTTCCAGAAGGAGCACACCCCAAGGTCAAAGGATTCTGTGAATGAAGACCCAAGCAGGGAATTGATCCAGAGAAACATAGTGTGTGACAGAAGCCATTTAAAATTTTCCAGTAACCTCATTTAGAAAATGAAACAAAAACAAGTGGCATTAATTTTCATAATATATTTTATTTAACACCACTTCAGGAACATCATTTCCACATGTAATCACTATAAAAATGTTACATATTTTATATGTTTTTTGGTACTAAATCTTTGAGCTCTGATATGTATTTTATGCTTACATTAAATCTCAATGTCACCTATAGCCACATTGTAAGTGTTCAGTAGCCACATGTGGCTGCTAGATTTCTTATTAGCACCAAAGAGGACTGTTCGCCTATTCCAACTAACTACCTAGACTCAGGCAGTTCGCGTTTACCGCTCTGGGTGGTGGGTGAGTGTGTTTAGCAACGGTGCAGAGTCAGTCCCAGAAGGCTTTGCCTCCCCACCTCCCCCACTGACCAAGCGGAAGCAAAATTTGGAACTCAGGTTAGAATTCAATGATGCCCCGCCCATCTCTGCCTTCGGAGAATGATGTCTCAGCTCAGATTGTGAAAGTTAGGACATGGATTCTCAACGTTTGGGACGCAGAAGAATCTGTTTATTAAAATTCAGAGTCCCGGACAGAACTCCAGATGGACCGGTGATCATTTCTGGGGATGAGGCCTGGAAATCCGCCTTTTATCAAATCACCAGGTGGTTCTAGTCTGCCCTGAGGTTTGAGAGCTCCTGCCCCGACCCTCAAACAGCTAACGGTGGTCCATCTAGGAACTCATGGCTTTTACTCCTTTAGGCCCTTGTTCAACCTCATGTGACAAGTCACATTCCCATGCATCCGGGGCACATGGAGCCTGCTAGAGGGAGGCTGCTCAGTCTCTGTCCTGTATTTTCAAGTCACCTGGCACTTGTATCCGAAGACCTATATAATACCCGCAACAACTGAAAATCCGCTCTGTGGTGTATTTTTAAGACTCACACTCTCCTTTTGGACTTCTTCCTCTGTTTTTATGTGTGTGACACCTGCTTACACGACCACCGTCCCCAGGGGCCTAGAGGATGTGTACGGACAGCTTCTCACTGAGCTTCACGGCATCCCCGCAAAATACGCAACACGTGAGATCGCCTTCGTTTTGCAGGAGGAACATGGAGGCCCTGGGTAATTGATCTGCAAAGACATTCTGGTCTGAAGTCAATGGTTAAACCCCTCCTCCTGCGCAGTTCTCCTTGCGCCTCCACTTCTCTGCCCACGGAAATCTGCTGGGGTGGTGGCAACTCACCCGGAAATACTTCTGTTAGAGCCTCTTACCTGAGATGCTGTGTGCCAACGCCCTGCCTCTGCTCCATTGAAGAGGTATGATTATTTGTACCTATGTTGGGAGACTTCGGGTGGGAGGTATGTTCTTCCCTTTCGTGTTTATTTGAAATACTATGTCCTCTGGAAAGAAATTATCTAGGGACCCCAGTTCTTGGTTCCTACCAAGCAATCAGCATTTGAAATGCAAGCTGATGTCCTGCCCTGCATACACTCTCTTACTCCCCAGTAGCGCTGACAGAACACCATTAATACAGGGGTGCAGCCCGCTCTGGGGGTGCTCTGAGACTCACCCAGGCCGCCCTGGGCAGCATATTTCCCAACGTGCTCCTGCGACCCTTTCAGCCTCTGGACTTGAATCTTTCTGTCAGGAGAGACAAATGTGTATGTAACGACCTCAGAGAAAGGTTTCTTTGAAAACAATTTTGGATTCCTATCTTCTGGCTGGCCGGTATCCTTTTTCAAAACATATACCTTAATATATTCATTTTTATATGTGTCTTTTCATAACAATTTTGTTTGCCATCTTTATTTTAAAGGTTGATTTTTTAAACTTATAGGGTCATTTGAGAAAATTTATAAAATACTGAAAGCATAAAGAAGAAAGTTAAAATCACCTACATTTCCCAGAAACAACCACAAATATTTTTGTGTATTTTCTTTAGGATTCTTTTCCTTGCCTTTTTTTTTTTTTTTGGTACGTATTTGAGATGCCATGAAATCAACTTTTCTTTAAGAAGCACTGGTTTCATTCAGTGGGAACTGGTATTAAAACACACACACACACACACACAACCTAGACACTAGAAATACTACTGGAAATGTAATTGTTTCTAAGTGTTTTTAGTGGACAGAACTAGAAAATATATATTTAAAGATAGAATCTCTAGTTTTTACTGATACTTGTAATTCAAATTCAGGACATAGAGGTTTTATTGAACGTCTTCTAGCTTATGTTCTTCCTTCCACACTGAAAACCCTGTGTTACTGGTAACACAGGGATGATATAATTAAAATATCTCATATTAGTTCATAGGCTCTATTCTACATTACTTACGTGATTGAGAACAGCAGTACAGATATTCACACCACCGATAAGATTGCTTACAATAGTTCATTTTTCGCACACTCCCTCCCCACCTACCATCTCCCCACTTACAAACAGTTGTGTCATGTCGACAGTGTCAACGCACCGGGTGCTGCGCTTTCTGCTCGCTCTGTGACAGCTGTTTATTGAACGTCCATCACTGGGCCTTGCTCCAGTATTTCCCTGGTTGTCTAAAGCCTGTTCTTTACTGGAGCCATCAGAAAAGATGAATATTTCCTGGGCACGATATTTTCTAAATTCTTTCATGTTGATAACAGTTTGAACCTTGCATATTTGAAAGTCAGTTTTGCGGGATATTAAATCCCTGGCTTACATTTTCTTTCCATTAGTGTCTCAAATATGTTAGTACATTTTCTTCTGCCATAAAGTATTGTGTTTGAAACGTTGTTTTCATTATAAATCACTCCCTTTTGCTTATGCCAAAAGGACATTTTTTGTCATAAAATTCAATAAATTTTGGTTTTGATATCAGTAGTTCTGGTTTATGTTCTCAGGTAGTGTGTGAAATGTTCTTTCAGTCTGTAGTTTCAGGGTTTTTTCCCTTTCAATTTCAGGAAAGTTCTTTTGCATTATAGTTTTAATATTGGTCCTATTTCTTTGCTTTGGCTTTGTTCTTCTTGAATTCTTGTTACTTCATGTTAGATGGTTTTTGCCTATCTTTGCTATTGTCACTTCCTCTTGAATCTTTTTCTCTCTTAATTTATTTTTGATTTTTAAAATTTCTCTCCCTCTTTACTTTCTATTTTCCCTAAAGTGTTATCTGTTGAGATTATTAATTCTCAAGAGCTTGTTTCTTTATCTCTTATTCTTTCTTGAGTGTAATCCTTTCTAAGTTTTTATAATTTGATTTTTTTTTCATATTTTACATTGTTTTTTTAATGTAATTTAGCTAATCTTGAAACAGGGCTTATGGTTTTGACCTGTTCTGTGACCAAGTTTTTCTGTCACGTTTTCATTGAGTGTTGGACTGTTAGTCTGCTCTGTATTTTCACTTTAAAATAGCATGTTAGTATAGGATTTGACTTCAGTATTTTCACATTTTTCTTTGAAATTACTTTTTCTGAACTTTAGAAGGAGTTGTGGTTCAGGTAGTCTTTCTAATATTTTAGAGTCCCTCCTTCTGTTGTGAAGTTATAGAATTATTTCATCTGTTTATTAAATATTTGTATAGTATATAGTAATCTATGCCTTTTATCCATTTACTTATTGGGGTCTAAATGATTTTCTTATTGATTCATATGGGTTTTTTAAAAAGATTGAGGATATTTACCAGTTATCATATTTATTATAAATCTTTTCAGTGTGTTCTTTTGTCGATTGGGACATAACTTGATTGGGCTTAGTTTTTGACACCGAAGTTTCAACACTACATGTTTCCTTTATAGTTGCCATCACTGTTCTTGAGCTGTAAAAGTTCGCCTTTCCCCTTCCATCCCCCACACTGGAGTCCAAAGATTTAATGACTCGCGTTTCATGACACTCGCTTGGGGAGCAGCCTTCTGCCGGGATTAGCACAGGCCACGCTTACTGGGAAGGACAGAAGCGGAGCTACGCGTCATCACTGTGGGCATGCAGGTTACGTGAGCCTCTAAAAATGCACTGGGGAAGAATCTCCTTAATGCTGATGAACCCATCTGTCCTCTGTGCTCAGTGGGCCCTTGCCGTCCTCTTGGGGTCCTGTGACAGCAGCTCCGCTACGTGATTGGTGCTGCACCTGTGCCAGTAGCTTCTCCCAGGGTGGCCTTTCCCTGGAAAGTAACAGGGTCTGACCTTCCAGGATACAAAAGCCCTTCACTGAGTATTGGCCCAGTAAATTTTATCGACTCTAAATAGCTCCCCCCGTGCGACGTTCTCTGCTCCCTGCTGCGCGTGTATCGTCAGTGTTCATTTCATTGCTAGATTGATTTTCTTAGCTCAATCTGACGTTTAAACCTGGGGAGACCGTTTCCCACAAAGATAAATTAAATTTCATCCTCCACGAAATTTCATACCTGTGGCCCAGAACAAGGCCTCTTACTTTTCTGAGTGTACACTGCCGAATAGCTTGTTCTGGCCTCCTGGACGTTGTTGTTTCTTGTTTGGCCCATAGATACTTCTGATGAGGGTTAGTTGCCAATAGTCCATAGAAGACTCTAAGGCACTCGTGATTCGCTATAGCGAGTGCTCATCTCCAGTGTGGTCAGTTTCAAAGCAGAAACAATGTGGCTTTTTTTTTTTTTATCACTTTACTGTTTATTATAAAGCACCAGAGAATTTCCAGCACACTGACAGATGTATTTTTCACAACATGGCAGGATACAATGGATTTCCTTACCTAGACAAATTCTGACATTAAAATTATGCAAAGTATACATCTTCCTTAGAATTAACAGGGCACGGTTTCTACTGCTGTTTCTTTTCTTTCACTAATTTTTTTCCTCCTCTAGGCGCTTTTGCATTCCTGGTTGACCATTAGAATACCTGGGAAGATTTGTTTTTTCTTTTCTTTTTGATACCAGTGCCTGACCCCTGACCAGACCAGTGGAGTCAGAATCTTCAGGGGTTGGAGCCTGGGCATCGATACTTTTAGATAATATCCTCAGGCGATTCTGGACTGCCAGTTTTGAAAACCAGTGCCCCGAACTAACAACTAATTTGTTAAGATTATTACGCAATGGACATAGATAAACATGGTTTTCCCCTTTAAGCACTGACAGGGGTCCTATAACGGGGCTTTGGGGTCATCATTAGCAGCTCCAGAAATAGCATGGGTGACGGGTTCAGGGGGAGGTGCTGAGACAAAGTCTGCAGCCATGTACAAAGCAAGCCCCCTGCTTCGACGTTGCCTGCCTGTGTTTTGGGCAGTGGGGGCTTGGGGGGAGTGCTCATGGAGACGGGTGGGTTTGGGCAGGCTAAGCCAGTGCTGTGACCCTTCTCTTCACACCGAGAGTCACACTAACCACATTGTGTGACCTTGGACAAGTCATGTAATCTCTCGGTTGCCTGAGACAAACAAGAGATGCTTAGCGTAAAATGCACTTCCTAATGCTTGGCACCAGGCAGGGGCTAGTTTTAGGGTCTCAGATGCAGAGACCGGCCTGGGCCCTGGCGAGCCAAAGCCCCCACAAGCCACCTACCGTTTCACACAGGTTCCCAGAGGTCACCCGGGGAAATGACGTCTCTTTCTCATTGCCCCCAACTCCCTGTTACTTTGTGGAGTTGAACTGTGGCCTGAACTATGATGGGCTCCCAGAATTCCTTCTGACATTTTCATCTGAGAGGTGGCAGAATGGCCTCCTTGTCTTCTTTTTCTTGCCCCCGCCCTCAGCCCTGGCCCTCTGGCCCTCATCACCTGTGGTGGGAGCGGGGTTGCTTCTGAGCACCACCTTGTCAGGGGCTCTGGTGGCGGTTCATCTCCTGCTTGTCCCCCAGACACCACCGAGGCCAGACTTGCTGAAGCAGCAGGGAGGCAGAGGAAAGAGGAGAGGGGTCAATGCGGCTTTGCCAGGAAGGGGATTTCTCAAACCACCCTCGCCTCCCTCTGAAAGCTCCTCTCTGCCACCCCAGCCACCAGCTCCCTGTTTCAGAGGCAGCCCAGACCCAGAGACTGGGCTTCGGAGCTCTTCCACGCTGTAGGGGAGGGACAGTACAAGCTTGTGTTAGAGCCCTGTTGAAAGTCAAATTAAACAGGGTGAAGACAGAGCTCATTTATCTTTTCTTCCTTTCTTCCCATCTGTTCCACTTCCTCTTGCTCATGGCTAAAGAGGGGGCCTGCTGAAATTCTGGAAAAGAAACCCATGCCCCCTGGGTTCTGTGTCACACAGCTAGTCATTTGTCAAATCCTGCTACTTTTCTACAAAAACGCTTCCTGCAGCTGGCTTTCCCGACCCATTGCTAGTATGGGAAGCTCTGTCCAAACTCAGGAGATACTCTGACCAGAGTGTCCTAATCTTTTCCCTCCCTCCCTCCCTTCCTTCCATAATTCACTCGTATATTCCCCAGACAATTATCAGCTGTTTTGTGGCAGACTTTGCTGGTGTCCTACTTTGTTTGGAGACTCCAAAAATGAGAAGAAGCGATTTTGACATTCTGCTTTGCTTATAGCCTAGTTGGAGACACTTGCAAGCAAATTATTACAATGCAATGCAACTTGCTTTGTAACAAATGAAATAATAAAAGGATATGAAAGGCTTCACAGAGAGTGCAGGCTATGAGGGCTAACTAAGAGTTCTCTGGACAGAGAGTGGGATGGGGCAGCGTGGACAGGGGGTCAATGTTAGAGAGTAGTGCTTCATTCCTTCCTCCCTCTTCGCCTTCCTTTCTTTTTTTCTGTCAAATGCATGAACTTGGGCTGGAACATATCTAGTTCATGGAATGAAATACAGTTACCAACGGGGTGATAAGAAAAGGTAGCAGGCCAAAAAGGAAAAGTTCATTTAATTTGAGGAACTACAAAGAGAATCTGAGGTGTAAGCAAGTCTTCTTAATGACATTTATTCTTTTTTTTTATTCAACACATATTTATGGGACATTAATTAAACATTTGAGGCACTCTACTTGGTGCTATTTTATGATTTCAAAGCAATATAGAAGTGTATTTTCATCGCATGTACCCAAGACCAAGTTTCCTATGCTTATAACCAGCCTGCCAATGCTGTGCCCTCCCGTCCTCCTTGCGAGTGGTGTGTGCGCGCTGACTTTGGTCTGTCACAAATTGCTTAAAAAGAGTAAACGCATAATCACATTTGGAAATTCCCTGATATTTACATAAATGCAAAACACTTTGTTAGAAAAGTCATAAAATGGCTGTGTGTCTTGAATAACGAGTTTGTCTGCTAGCACCGCTGGGAACCTCAGAGTGCGGAGAAGCCCAGCGTGCCTTTCTGGCTCCTCTCCGTCTCTGGGGCGCACAGCTCTGCTTTGGTTTAAGGAGGGCTGGAGGCTTGACTCCGCTGGGGTCAGCAGCCTCCGCCAGCCCCAGGAGGAACTGGTGGGTTATGGCATTATTGTCAGGAGATTTGGCTCTGCTAGGCTCATTTCAGAACCCATTTCTGCTTAGAGCAAATCCAAACCTTCCATCAGTGTAACTTAAAAATGTTACCTGAGGCCCCACGGGATCCTCTCAACTTGGGTCTAAGTTGATGAGGATGCTAACCATCCCAGAACGTTCACGGACTGGTGTCTGGAACTGAACTCAGATCTGACATGGATTTCCAAGATCCCTTTAAGAGTAAAGAGAGTTAGTAATGGGGGGGAAATGGAGACAACAGTAATTGAACAATAAAAAGTTTCTTTTAAAAAAGAGTAAAGAGTTGGAACTTTATGAGCGAGAATTCCCTGGGCCTTGTTCTCATCCATGCTGAAGTCTTCAGAACTTAATTGGGTTGGGTTCTGGAGATGAGGCGTACAGGCAGGGAAAGGGGCTGTTCATCTGATCTTCCGTTTAAGGGTCATTCCTTTTGTTTATCTTCAGCATTTGCAGGTCAGTCCCATCATGGACCTCCTGGAATAAGCGATGAAGTAGTACAATAATCTAGGAGACAAGGTGCTACATGTATTCCTCATAGATTTTTTTACTCCAGTGGAACAAAACCATTTAGAGAAACTAGATTGTTTTCCTGGGAAAATAGTGTAACTTTAAAGCAAAAATTTAGAAAAAAAACAACTTTAGCCAAAGAAGTCAGTCACTAAAATGTATGCACTATTTTAAGCAAAAAAGTTTTTTTCTCCATGTAGGGGCTGAATGTTCTTAATTAGTTTCCAATAGTCACAATTCCAAAAGTATCTTATTCTCATTCATTGATTCAAGAGTATTTATTGAGTTGCTACGCTTTGTCAGACACCTATCTGAAATTTTATTATGTAACCTGAAGACTTTAAGACAGCGTGAGGGAAAAATGGTAGAACAGAGCAGGATAGACAAAGGCAAGACTGCGTGTGTGTTCGTACCCTTCATTTTGATGGTCCACTTTTAATGGGGTCACTTGGCTATCTTTCAGGGTTCCTTCCCTCACAAGGGAGGACGGTGGGCTCCACTGTAATAATCAGAACACCGTGCTTTAAGGAGAAAGGAACCTTTGAATAACAGATGTGAGTTTCAACAACCACTGCCAACGTTGAGAGCACTAATGTCCTTTCAGCCACTCAACAAAGGCTGGTTTGCTTTCTTTCCCGTGGATTCGATGCTGCGTTTTGAAAACATGTTACATAAACCCTTAGACATCTTTTGTGAAGATAAATTCAATATGTTTAAGCAGTCACCCTTTGCTCCCATGATTCAAGGCACGGAGACGGCTCCCAGTCTTCTTGAGTCAGGGCTGAGCACTGATACCCTTTTCTCAAGGTAAACACCCTATGAAGGCTTTCATCGTCCTGAGGAGGCCTGAGGTTTTCTTCTCCTGACAAAAAGTCTCATTGGCAGTTCTGCCTCATTTAGTGCAAAGTTATTTTTAATGCAATGATGTACGTACATGACTTCGATCACTTAAAAATGCAAGTATCCCTTGTTTTTTACAAGATCTCCTACACCCAACTTAGATGATTAAACTGAAAACATTTCAAACAGGATCAGTGGTTCATCTCAGGGGTCCTACAAAACTTAAGTCTCTGTGGATGGCACTTTGGCCACACTGTTTCCTAATCAAATGGGTCGTGGGTTAGTGACGGGGGTTTGACTCCATCATGTTCTCTCTAGCTCCCCTTCATTCTTCTTGAAATTCTGGGTTGCTCAAGGGCCGACTTTGCTGTTGTCGTGTAACAAGCAAGGCGGGTCACTGGTGCAAAAACTGATGCTCAATGCATCACCGTTCTAAGCAACGAACTGAGATTTCTGCAGTACGTCCACATGCACTTGGCCAGGCATCCCTTTCCCAGCTATCACGTACGTCCAGCGTGCTGTCGTCTGTAGCATGTGTGGTGATCAGCAGGGGCGTGGTGTCTTAGTAAGTCTCTGCACAGACAGGCAGGCCGCCCGGCAGCGGTCCGCCAATCTCCCCACCACACACAGGGCCTCCTCTGGCAAGACTTCAGATGCACTGTGCAAAGTCACTCAGAAACCTGATCTCTGGTAAGCTTTTCTTCTCCTCAAGGCCCGGGGGACATGTTTGGTGTACCCCGACTCTGGGAGGGGACTCATGCCTGTCACCTTATGCTGAATTCTCCAGTCCTTGGTGATTTTTGATTGACGAGTGACCCCAGCTAAGATACACCCTTTGTGGGACTTTGCGTAAGACGGAGACACTCCGAAGCTACGTCACAGACAGACAGCAGCAGGGGTTGTCATGGGGAAGCTTTTTGTCTAGGATGGAAGGCGCAGTACAGGACAGTGACCCTAGATCCCGAGGATGGCTCTTGGGTGTGGACTGGGCGCAGGCCAGGGACCACTCTGGGCAAAGCCAGGCAGAGTGGGGCCCGGGGCTGTCATGCCATAACCGCTTAAAGACCATTTGCAGCCAGGCAGGTCCCTGCTCGGGCAGTTCATCTGAGTTACTACATGAAAAAGAAAGGAGAAAAATGACGTACACCTGAACAAATGAAGTGCAAGATTTTCCTTATCTTCAGGGAAAAAAATTAAGTGTGGATTTTTTTAAAGAAGTAGGAGCTTTTATATAGAGGACCATCCAAGAATAATATATTTACAATTTGCGTGGCCTTGATTGTGTTAATGAAGTTATTATTCGAATAGTAAATGAAAACCTTTCCACCCGGGAGGCCCACTCGGCCGATCGTTTGGGACGAAAAGCAGCAGCTACTTAAACAGCCAGAGAAGAGTCAAGACCAGCGCCAGCGAGTGGGGTGGCACCGACGGGGCCGCGCTGGCCGGGCCCTTCAGCATGCACATCACCCTGGACCAGGACCCATTGTTGGGCAGGGGGGCGATGCCCGCCACACAGCACATGACGTTGTAGACATCCACGGACCGGATTGGGGCGGCTTTGAAGTTGGATTTGAAATCTGAAAGGGGAAGACAAGCAAGTCAGTCATCACAGTGACTCATCAGGCGGAATGGGGCCGAGTCCCTGCGTTGAGGAATTACGCTCAGGCTGCAGGCGGCTTTGGGACTGGAAAATCGGCTCTGTCGGTGGGGCCCGGCCAGGTGATGGCGAGCTGGGAGGAGCATGTGGAAGGCCACAGGTCGTGAAAGGAAGTAAGTTTCTCTGGCTCATGGAGATGAGTTTCTTTAAAAGACAAATCAGCAAACAGGCTGACCTTGTGTCTTGATTCTGCAGAGCCTTGGAGCTCAGGTGCGGTCACAGAAGTTCAACTGTCTCGCTGAGCTCTCCAAAGCCCAGTTCAAGGGCTTCTCATCTTTCAGAACACCTACCTAGCAGGGGCTGGCTGGCCGGGTGCCAATTTCGACTGCGGAGACCCTCCCCCCTCCTGCAACTCAGGAATGTTTCTCCATCTTCCTGCCACATGGAGAGCCCAGAGCTGGGTGGAGTGCGGGGCGGACAGTCTCCCTGGAGCTGGCTGACTCAGAGCAACCGCCATGGCTTCCTGAGTCCAGTCGGAAGATCATTTGAACTTTCTTTAGGAGCCTTTCAACTGGCAGATAAAATAACTTGGCCGTGTGGGGAAAAAAGCAAATTGGCAGAGTTACGGAGCCAGGGAAGGCTCTGAGAGACCTAATGGGGAAATGTGCTTCTAGAAACCCAGAGGCTGCAGCCAATGGCAGCGGTGATGACGTGAGAGGTGAAGGCGGGGCTGGCCATTCACAGCTCAGTCGTAAAGTCAGGGCGCTGGGGGAGGGATTTCAATCAAGCGCGCACCTGCTCCTTCCCCACAGGAGGCGAGTAAGATGCTGACTGCAGAGTGCCCGTCTGCTTAAGGGTGATTGTAAGAGTCTGGTAATAGCGTCCATAAGCAGTTTCACTTTCAGGCCCCAAACCAGGGCCTCCAGCAAAATACCCAAAGCTACACTGAGGCTGGATTGAGAAGGGAGAGTTTATCTATCAACAAAGCCAGTGGATGGGCTTTCAGTCCCTCGAAGAGTTTTTAAGGAAATAGGTAGTTTGCGGCGGCGACCTTTGTCATTGCTTTGCTAAAACGGCCACATAGGCTTTATCTAAAAAGCAGACAGACACAGTGGCAACGTCATCCAGAAGCGCCAATACCACATTGCTCTGCTCTGCTCGGATGCCAACCCTGAAAGTACAAGCATGGAAGGAAGTTACATGCAGAGATCTCCGCCACAGAGCACAGCAGATGAGGGCAAGTGATGGCTTTTGCACCCTTTGGAGAATTAAAATGGAATTCAAAAGTAGTTCAAGGACTGTGCAATCAGTCGGCAACTCTTACCAACTGGGTCACCTCAGGAAACAGAGAGGGAAATGGTAGCTAAAAATCATAGCTTCAGTCACGTTGTCTGTGCTCAATAAGTGGTAGCTAGCATTATTCTAGTACTGTTAACAGACATGTAGAGTAAATGCCCAGCAAAAGCAAACGGTGGATTGAAAATACTCCATAAATTCTCTGGAGGGTTCATTTTACGTTGGGGGCAGGGAGGACGAGGGTCAGCATCACCTCAGGGTAGAAATTGTTTTTTTAAAAAATCCAGAACTTCCCAGGAGAGGTGAATGTAAGGGCCACTCCAGGAGGACACCCCCTCTTAATATCAAAGGCAAATGGCGCACTTAGACAAAGATGATGGTTGTACTTCCCGAGAGGTGAACTGCCTCAGAGCTGCAACCTGAGAAGTCAATGAAAAGGTTATCCCAGTGACAGGAAGGCAAATCCCCTCCCTCCTTCTGACTTGCCACGAACTTGCATGTGATGGTCATACTGCCCCATCACATGGTGGCCATGTCCTTGTCAGGTGCGTGGGTGGGAGAGTGTGGAAGGTAGACAGTAGTTAATCCGAGATACCCTTCCCTGGCCTTTCAAACACCCACTTTAATGCTTGGCAAAAATATTGAGATAAACTCTATAGAAGACCATCTTTTCACGTGCAAAGACCAAAATCAAATCCTGGGCACGTCTGCAGGAAGCAGAATTGGGTTTTCTTTCCCATTTTGCCTGGCTCATGGCTTCTTATTCCACAGGGCTGGGACTTTGGGCCCAATGCAGACATGATCCAGGCTGGAATAAGAGCCTCTAGAAAATTCCTGAATAGCAGAATAATACCTGATCCAATTTGGAAGGACTCCGCCAAGCTCTGCCAGCTCCAGATGGCATTTTGAACCTGTATTGGGAATCCGAGTTATTCCCATGGGTTTGAATTTTGCAGGTATTAAAACTGTTTCTCTTAAAGCGAGAAGGCTCTGCAGGCTCCCATGGTGCCCAGACCCCCGGGATTGCTTGCCGAGTGAGGCTCACTGGCTGGCACGCAGCTCGTGGAGCTGCACTCCTGCTGTCTTATCGGGAATGTGGAGTTCTCCCGGGCAGAGTGAGGTTGGCCCAATTAAAAACTGGGATTAACCCAAGAGAGGTTGTCTTTCAGAATTATTGCCGCTCCCCTTAGCTGGACCAGACTTACTGACTCCTAAGACTGTATGTGAGCAGCCACAACGCTGCCCAACCTCCGCCCTCAGCGAGAGGCACGTACAATTAATCAGAAGGGATGCACCTTTATCTCGAAGTGCAGCGCGATAGCTATTAATGGCCTTGCTCTTAAATTTTCTTCCAAGTAAACAGCCAGTGTGTAAAGCTGTTCAATCTTTCATGAGAACTGAAGCCAGAAACGTGATGTTTGGTGGGGGGCTCTCAAGGCTGAATCTGCCTTGGAAACATTTTTGCAATTAGCCCAGTCCATTTTCATCAGGGATCACCTTTCTGTCTATAAAAGACTCAGACTTTTAGTTGTAAAGGAGCACACGATGGAGGCCTTGGGTCATGGACAAAATCTCCCCACCGAAGTGAACTCTAAGCTGATGCAGTTTGGGGAATTCAGTTTGAAATGCTGGGTTTGCTTCTGCTTTCAAATATGCCTGAGACACTCGCTCATAAACGCTCCTTCAGCTGACCACTGTTTTGCATTCAGGATCTTTTTTCTCTCTGGGGAAGGAGAAGGCGATGCTTTTGAATGAACACCCAGCTGCCTGGTGCTCTCCCGTACAAAGGCCATGGCCCTGGAGTATCTCCAACCTAACCTAGCAGTTGACCTCCGCCAAGTCCGCAGGGCTTCATCACTCACTCACTCAGCTCGGAGCTCCGCCGAGCTGACGGGGCCCGGCTGACAGGCAGCACCTGACAGCTGTTACTGGTTGACGGCGATGTGCTGGACACCCTCAGCGCTCCCCGTTAGGCCAAGCCCTGGACTCGGCCAGGGCTCCGTAACTGTTTGCTGCTACTGTTTTCCGCTGCTTCCTTCGGGACTGGGAACTTGAGTCGCGAGTGGGAGAGGACTGGGCCGATGAGTCTCCTAAGCTCAGGGTCCCAGAGCCCCCCACGGAGGGTGCAGAAATGGACACCTCCTAGTTCTCAGCAGCTGTTCTGTGGTCTGTAGTGTGACCTAAGGACAAGTGGGTTGATATATATCTTTGTCTTGCTACATCAGGAAGAAGAGCAGAGCTTCTGGGTCTGATCTCTAACTCATCATTTGAAAGGGAAGCATGGATTCCATGGGCTGGAGCGTTTTGATGACATCCAGACCAAGGCTTTGGAATGTTGGCATGAGGGTCAGCTTATAGTATTTAACTAGGAGCGTAGACAGTAGTGAGAAGGAAGGGTAGCTCGTGGGCCAGTCAACTGACAGATAACGGCAGTCGATGCTTTCAATCCTAATTTTTTTTTTTTTTGTTAAAGAAGGGGGCGTTCAGATAGTAGTATGATCTTCAAAGTGTCGATAAACTTTTCCAAAATGTGAATTTGTGCTGCTCTAAGTAATTAAAATGAACAACCAAATAGGCCATCTTTGTCCCTGCTTCTTTCCAGCCCTAGGAATTTACCTGGTCCAAGGAGGCACAGTAAATTTGTTTTTATCCAAGGCACCCCTATTCATTCTGGCTGATTCCCGAAGGCAGTCTCCCCCTGCCCTTGAGCGCATTTTGGCTTCTGGTTGGGCCCTGAGCTGAATGGCCCCACGGTGGTGGGTGCTCTGGACTGGGAAACACTGTGGGAGACGCAGACCCTGGGCGGCGACCCCATCCACGCCGGACCTCAGAGCTGTCAGCAACCTGGTGTCTGGTAAGCTCCCCTGGACCTCAGATAGCTGTGAAATCCCATTTCGAGGAATTAACTAAAAGATGAATCACAAACATGTGGAATACATTTTCTTTGCTGCACTCAAGATTTCAAATTTACAAGGAAAACTATTTGGCCTCATTTGCCAAACCCAAGAAGCATTTGAAAGCCAGCCAGCGAAAGATGTTTCACGGAGGCCGGCTGGGTTGGCTCGGCTTTGCTCGGAAAGGAACCAGCCCAGCCTTCACTCGCGCCCCGAGCCCCCGGGGACCCTTCTTGGGAATGGACGACAAAGAGAATTTTGTCGTTCCCCCACCTACCAGGTCCGAAGGCCAGAAAGATGCCCCTCATGTCCCTGAGCTCGTTGTCGTAGCCGTGCCACCCGCGCTGCCAGCCTTCCCTCTTGCCGGTGCTGTTCATCCAAAACGGAAGCATCTCGCGACTCTGAAACCAAGCAAGGGGGTTATGTCTCACCGTGTCCCCAGAGGCCGTGACCACATCTGGACCAAACCACCACCCCACGTCGGGACGTCCTTCTCGGCCCTGGAGTCCTCGCTGCCTACTCCAGGCCGCTCGGACCCCTGCGAGGCAGCCCCTCCCGCTACCAGCGAGCCCTGCTTAGGAGGCGTTTTCTTACACGGAGCTGAGCGGCACCTGTACCTTGCAATCAGCTTTAGTTCGCAACAGACAGGTGACAGAGTGTTTCTGTGATATCATAAAAAATATAGGCGGCCTTTGTCCCAGGTTCCTGGCACAGAGCTCCCCAGAGCCTTGGAATGTCCTGGGTGACGGGACTGCCTTTGTTATTTATAAGGAGGCTTTTTCTCCCACACCTGAGTTTATGCTAATGGGGTGACTTTGGGGCCCAAGGGAAGGACTTGATATCTTCAGGAAGGACGCTGGTCCCAGGAGGGACCAGCCATGTGACCTCTGACCTCTAAGAGTGACCTCAGTCACGTGGCCAGCGATTGAATCACCCGAGCCTACACAATGAAACCCCATGTTAAACTCTGGAACCACATGGCCAGGGAGCCTCAGGACCAGTGAGCACATCTATGTGCTGTGGGGTGGGGGGTTCGCCTGAAAGGAACAGGGTGCTCGGCACCCCTCCCCCATGCAGGTCTTCCCTGTGGCTGCTCCCGAGTCGTATCCTTTACAACAAAACCGTCGTCATAGGTACGGCAGCTTTCTGAGCTCTGAGATTCATTCCAGAGAATTATCGAACCTGAAGGGGGTTGTGAGAACCCTCCAATTGCAGCCAAGTCCAATTCAAGTGTGGGGAGGCTTGGGGACCCGGACTGATGGCTGCCGCCTGAAGGGGCTCGCTCTCGTGGGACTCAGCCCCTTGGCTCGCGGGGGCTGCTCTGACTTGGGTAGTTCGTGTCAGCATTGCTCTGCATTGTAGGACACCCACATGCTGTCAGAATTATTGGCAAAGCAGCGTCTAATGTCATCCTCTCGTGTTTCTAGGAAAGCCCCTGAAGCCCAGAGACGGTCCGCTCTGACCACCTGGCGCTGCTTCCGTCTGTACCGCCCTGTCCTCCTTTCCCTCGGCCCCGCCCCGCCCCAGGCAGCTCGGGGCTCGCCCTCTCCTCTCCATTTGGTCAAACATTGAAAGATGGCACACAAATTTCTCTCATCCAGGTCTTGTAAACCTTCATTTCCTTCAACTGTTCTTTATCAGGGGTGGGTTCCAGAACCTTCACTCCCCTGACACCTCCCTTCGGAACCCACTTTTCTTAGACTGCAGGTGCCTACTGGGGAGATTAAAAGGCCTAAAGGTGAATTCTGAGGAGGCTGTGGCCAGGGACACACCGAGCCCTTCCTGGCAGACTAAGTGTTCATTCCTGACAGTCTGGGTGTCCCCTTGCTGAGCAGGTGTGATATTACAGACATTTCGAACGCAGGGGGTAGAACGAGCTGGTTGTGATGAATGAATATAAGCAAAACAGCTAAAGCACCGGCCGTCCACAGGTTGGCTGACAGACCTGTAATAGTCCCACGTAGTCAGTGGGCCACACGGTTCACCAAGTGTTGACCCTGACACTCACCTAATCATCACAACATCCCTCCTTTGTAGTTGAAGAAACCAAGGCACAGAACGGTAAACTGGGACTCAAAGTCACACAACTGTTGAGTGGCAGGTCTGGGACTGACACCCAGGTCACACGTCTCCCTGTCCCTATGCACCTTTCGCTAACCACAGCCAGGTGTCCCAGCAGTGCTCCTGTGGGCACTGGACAGTGAGGGCCACCCCGCACCCGGTCCCTTGCCTCTCCACTCCCTGACTGGTGGCCAATTATAAAGTATAGGGAAGAGATTTTGGAATTGGATTGGCGTGGAGAGAAATTCCAGCTTGCCGCTTTCTAGCTCGGTGACCGTGGGCAAGCCAGGGAGCTTCCGTTTCCCTGTGGAGTGTGATGATCCCTGCCCCACCGAGGTTTCGGAGCGTGGCACGGCTGCGTGCTCAGTGCCTGACACACAAGAGGCGCTCACGAATGGCCTCGGATGGCCACCAGATGCACGGGCTGTGGAGCGAGGCACGCCGGGCCCGTGCGACCGGGCAGGGATGGTTGTGAGGGCTGAACTCTCCTCTGCTTACTTAGCTGTCATAGCGCGTTGCGCACCGTCCAGTCTCAGCCCATAAATCGCTCCCTGGCATGACCGCCTGCCAAATCGCACTATTTCATTGACTCTCCGTTTCCTGAATTTCCATCCTCCTGTGCCCCTCCTCCTCCAGCTGGAGCTCGTATTTTTCCACGGGAATGTTTCTGTGAACTTACTGCATTTCTAACTCGTTACAGTCGTCTTGCTCTTTATCTGTCCGAAGACCACCACACGCCCCACCTTCGCTTCGTCAGCTAATGTGCTGCGTGGCTGCTCATCTCATGGGCGTGAGGCAGCGATTCCCGAAGGGCTCAGCAGGACAGGTTGTCCCTAACGAACTTCACTAATTATGAACCCCACAGGACGAGGGGACAGGTAAAAGGGAGATGAAGACCAAGTACCTGGTTAAAAAATTCCTGTCTCGATTCCACAAGTACAGGGTCCGGCAGAAGTAACGCCTGCTTGAGTGTGGTTGGTAGGGCAATAATATGGGTGTAATCATTGATAGTTTTAATTTGCCCATTTCACCTAAAATGTCATATATGATGTGCTTGAGTGTGAACTTGTTATGTTACGTAATGACATGCTTATGATTCCGTAATAAAAGATATTGTGATGAAAAAGGGGCGTTATTTGTGCCGGACCCTGTACAAGCAATGGACACCTCAGCCCTAAAGGTGACGGGGCCGGGGGTGGGGGGTGTCTGGTCACAGGGAAAACCACTAGTTTTTATGAAAGTGACAAGCTGCTTCAGTGACACAGCTGTTCTGACTGATTTTCAGAGTAGTAATAAACTGACAGCCTGTGTGAGAAGCTAACCCTTTCATCCAGGTGAGCCGAATACGTTGTGTGCACGGCCCCAGTTTCAAAATGGTACATTGAATGGTTGTTCCTCTCCTTTCTTACGGGCACCTGTCACCAGCGGCACACTGTACCTACATTCTCTCCTGCGTGCCTGCCTGTGAGGTGGCACTGATGATGTGGTGTGTGTGTGTCACAGGCCAGCCCCCTGAGCAGGAGTTCTGGGGCTGCCTGACGCCATCCCCAACCCTACCAGGCCCAGGAACTGCCCCATAGTGCCACCTAGTGACATCCTAGGGAGGTGCCCAGACCCTCCAGGTTTGGGGCAAGGTGAGACAGGGGTAGAGGACTCTGTGTGTGTGTGTGTGTGTGTGTGTGTGTGTGTGTGTGTGTGTAGGGAGGAGGGGACAACCCCTAAGTTTAGGTCACTAAAAAAGCCAGACCCACTGTAGGGTAAGCAGCCAATTTCCAGAAATTTCAGGAAACACCCGGTCCTTCTGTCACGTGTTGTGGAAGGCCCAGGTAAGGGAACTGCCTGCCAGGGGTGGCTCCCTGCTAATAAAAAGGAGGGGACCCACTCTGTGAAGGCAGTGAAGAAACAGGGAGTCATTGGTGAGAGGAGTCGCAGGAAGGGGTGGGGTGTGCCTGTCAGCGCGCGGGGTGAGGCAGTGGCTTCAGAGCCTATTTATTCAATTCAACAGACACCCACTGAGCGCCGCGTCTGCATGCCCCTCCGCTAGGCTGTTGGCGGGGGGCACGGATGAGGAGAGCAGTTCCTTCATCCTAAAGATAAGAAAAGAGCTCATCTTTAGTGAGGAAAGGAGAGGGGTTACAGATCCTGGGTAGTTTCCTAAGCAAGCCAGGTCCAGGGTGGGTGCCCCGAGCCCAAAGCAGGGAGGTGGGTCCAGGTGCCGTGGAGCCACCCCTGTGTGGAGAATCACTGTCCGCAGGGCTGGGCGCTGCGTGTGTTTGTGTGTGAGTGTGGGTGGATGTGAGTGAGTGTGTGGTGTGTGCGTGCATGAGCACACGTAGCCATGGGGCACTAGGAGGAAGCTCTTAAAAACCCAGTGGGCCAGTACCGAGGTCCTCCAGCATCAGAACCCTTGGGAATTCTGTTAGTGGGGACGGTCTGGCCCTGAGAGGCCCTGAGAGGCCAGGAGACCCCAGGGACCTCCCACGGGAAAAGCGTCAGAAGGAAGCAGCCACCGGAGTGAGACTGTCGGAAAGAGCCAGAAAAAATGAGAACTTCCTGCCCTCAGGTGCCATCCTACCTGAGGGTACCCCAATCGGATAGGGTGACTGACGGTACCAAAATCTGATTAAAAGAAATGAAATGTGAACACCTATCTAGGTGTGTGTGAGGGGCCTACTTTATTGTCCTAGGACACCGTTATAATGGGAGCCTTCCAGGCCCTGAAAATGCAATACATTTCCAGCATCGTCTCAGGCTGAAAAAGGCGCTCACTAGTAGGAGTGACGACGACGAGCCCACTCTCGCTGCTTTGCTGTTCCGCCCAGAGAGCGCTATGGTTTCTAACGAACCACTGTTCTTCAGATTCTGTGGCCTTGTTATTTTAAATGCTCCTCCCGAGAGGCCTCCTGTTGGCAAGACCCCTGGGGGACAGTGGTCATGAGCCTTCAGGTGTATGTTTGCCTCACACTACGGCAAAGAGATGTCCCGCCAACAGCCTCTCTCTCGGTCTCAGAAGGCTCCCTCTGCGTGACGCCGAGTTTCATTGCACAGGCCCCCGGCCCTGGCCTGACCCTGGAAAGCCCGTTGCCACACACAGCCTCGTCCTGGAGATGAAAAATGCCAGACAGCAAAATCTGTGGGAGCAAGAAAAACAGAGTTCCTCGGAGTAGACAGAAGTGTTAGAGGACAGCATTGGGCGGGTGGGGTTTTCTTTTCCTTTCTTTTTTTCCAGGATCGTGTTTATTGAAGCGTGCCCGGGGTGAGGAGGGTATGCATGTGTTCTCTGACGGCTTTCACAGACGACCCTAATCACCACCGGAAAGCAAGCAGCTCCCAGCACTCAACACCCAACTTCCCGAAGCGCAGTGAGCGAGGCCTGGACAATGCCACGGGAGCTGCCACGGACTCTCAGAAGCCACGTTTCCCAGACTGTCTTGATTTCCCCAAATGTTTGGGGCCCAGACCTAACTGACAATCATCCACAGGCCTTAGAATTGAGCCTGGCATTTCGTATCCTTTGCCAGTTTTCAAAATAAATCTTTCCTCTGGCGACAAATACTGGCCTCCCTTGGAAGTGTGGCCTGAACTTGCTGCATTTTTCCCCCCACTCAGAAGATCAACAGTGAGACACCGTGTTTCATGATCTTTCACCAGGTTGTGGTCACATCTGGCCACATCTGGCCACTTTTTTGAGCACGGTGGCATAAAGTGGACACTGTCCAGAAGAGGCCACAGGGATTAGCCCTGAAGCTGAGAGGGAGTGCAGAGAGCTGACGTGTCCTGCCCTGGGGCTCTAGCTCTGGGCGAATGGAGTCTCAGAGACTTTCCTTTAGTGTTTCCAACACTTTTTCCCCATTGAAACCTCTTCTACGGCTACTAATAATTAGCTATAAAGTTAAAGGCCCGACTTAGCTTTCCTCTTTGTTTACTTGGTTACTGATTTACAAACCTCCATGGTAAACAACCTATCGAACCAAGTATCTCAATATTTAATTCATATTTTATTTCAATAATTAATTCATTTCGTTCATATTCCATGGACATGTCCTTGGCCATGTACTAATTTCCATGGAGGAAAAGGAAGGTCAAAGTACCATGGACCTGACCTCAAGGAGCTTCTGCCCCAGGAAGGAAGAGTCTAAAATAGACAGACAAATACAGCCCCTGGGGGAGCGATTCAGGGCTTTATGGGAATCCCCAGAGGGAGGAAGTTGGGGAAGAGTTGGGGGCATCATGGGAGAGATGGAGTTTGGCCTGGCCTGAGAGGACCGGTGGGAACCAGGGAGGAGAGGGCACTCCGAGGATCGTCCCGACTGTTTATTGGGATGATTGACGCTACGGAGCCTCCGCGTGCGGCCCTGGTGGGAGAGAACATGGAACGTGCTGGGGGAGCAGTTACATCTTTCCAACCATTTAAAAAATTCCCAGCACCTTGACCTTGCACTGGACAAATCGCTTCCACAAACATGACTAATGTGGGTCGTGCCTGTGCAAATCATCCATGTTGTCAGTAGGAAAGGACAGGCCTGGGGTTAAGAAAAGAAAAAGGAAGCAAAGTGAACTGCTGAGCTGGTAGAGAGGTTTTTGCAGGACTACATGAGCAAGATCAAAAGCCAATGATCATTTTAGAACTTCGGTTTCTGCTGGAGCAGAGCAGCTCAACCTGTCTGAAAACCAGGCAGGTGAGTCTCTGCCTCTGAAAGAGGAAGTCAGAGAGATGTCGAACGTGTTGATGGAAGACTTGGAGGATCTTTGGAAAACTGGATGGACTATGTACTTACTGGTTATATTTGGTTCAATGGCTTTGTCATTCCTCGCTTTGTAAGCTGAGGCAAGGCATTTAATACTTTGAGCCTAATCAGCTCAGTACGATGGGCTGGCAATATCCACAACACAGACATAGTAACAGAAGATGCTCAGTTCAAGGTAGCTGTTATTGCTGTTGTTATTGGTGACCTAAATTTGAAAAAACAAATTCTGGACAAATTTATTATCTACACAATGTAAAATAAGTCGATACGTTTGTCATTGAAACTTTTGGAGATGGTCACAAGGGGCTCATTCAAAAGTTGCTGATGGTCTGTGATAAACGGAGATCATTTTTACAGCTCTCCGTGTTACTAACTAAAGGTGCAGGGAGGAACACTGGTCGTTTCTGTGCTTAGTGCATGAGTAAGAAATACGAGGATGCTGAAGGAGCTGCCCACCCGCTCCGTTCAACTCCGTCTTTCTTACGAGCTGTGAGTGAGGGCATCCTGAAGATTGTGGATCACAACGCTCCCCCGTTAGAACTCTCAGTGACTCTCCATCGCGCTGAGGATAAAACAGCGTCTTTCCCACGGCCCAGCCCGATTGTGCCCCTGCTTCTGGGACAGCCTCACTCAGGCCCCTTTCCTCTCCTCGCTCCCCACCATCGGCCACGTGGTCCAGTCTGTCAGCTCCTCTCATCCTCGGAGCACTCCCTCTCCTGCCCCAGGTTCTTCCAGCCTCCCACGGAAAGCAGCAACGCCTGACCCTGTGCTGTCTGATCGATGACCACACTCGTCTTCCAGGTTGCAGCCTCAAGGTCACTTTCTCAGAGACCCTCTGCCCTCTCATGTCACAGGGGTTCCCTCTCCTCCCAGACAGTCTCTTCCGTAGCACTGGCAATTGCGCACTCCTCCGCCTGCATGGCGTGCGAGCGTATTTCACATTGGGCTCCTTCCCTGGGCTGGGAGCTCCAGGCAGACAGCAGCTTTTTACCCTAATTAGAACTAGAACTTTGCTGCATTACATGTAGTAGGCACTCATCAAATATGTGCTGAATGTAGTAGTTGATTTCTTAGGTACTACACGGATTTAATGGCGGAGGAGAGTGTCCTTGAGTTCAGCAGAAGCTACCCACCTGTTTCTCCACTCCACATTTTGCTCTGTTGCTCCTGACATTCCCCTATGCCAAGGACATTTGGCATCACTGGATCTGCCTCCTGAGGGACCTTGGGCCACCCTAGACATGGTGACTGCCCCAGGCTGCCCCAGCCCCTCCTGGGGGAGGGGTGGGTGTCGAACATGGGGGAGTGACAGGGGCTGCAGGAAACCACCTGGGCTGGAGGATGAGCCCAGCTTGTTCCAGGTTCGAACCCTCTAGTGAAGAGTGCAACCCCTGTCCCCTGGCAAGGACAAGCAATGGAGAGCTTTCCAGAGCCCAGTGGCCCAGCCTGAGGGAGACAGAGCAGGCGATGGCGTCCACAAGGAAGCCCTAACTCCTTGCTTGGCAGGTGTGAAAGGCTGGGACTCGACCTCTGCAGGTGACCTGGTTTTTGCCTCTTCATTTTAGTTCTCTGAGACTATGAACATCTTCAGATTTCTGCCTGTGCGGGGGGAGCCCAGAGAAAGGACTGACTGTGGTTGGAAATCCAGTCTGTATATCAAAGGGTGGGGAACAGCAGCAGACTGCGGGGGGCCTCTGTGCCAGGAGCAGTGTCTGCGGTCGCACCTGGTAACTGCAGTTCCAAGTGACAAATGAAATCTGTTTTCCCGTCTTTATCTTTTTCAGCAACGGCACTCTAAGCAACCATTAAAACAAACAAACAAACAAACGAACAAATGACCTAACTCAGTTAAGTCTCCCTGTTAGAGCAGTCAGCTGCCTTAGAGTCTGCAAAACTGAAACTGGTGGCAAAAAGTTGGTGTTTCTACAGGAATGGAAGCAAAATAGTGCAGGTTTTGGCATGGCAGCTGCAGGGAGAACGGGGATCCAGCCTGTTTCCCCCAGCCTGCACCTGCCGGGCCTGCCCAGCTGTTTCCCTGACCAGGGCTGCACCAGGGAAAACGGTTCTGGGCTCTCCAGAGCTGGACCGGAGCGGACGCTTGCAGGCCCAAGAAGTCTGCACGGCCACAGCAGCAGGGCTGCGCGCGGGGACGGGCGGCATGACACCCGGCGCGTTTTTACCACGTGGGGAGGGATGCAGCAGACAGGAATGTGGGAGATGGCGGGCCCTGGCGCAGGGCAGGGACAAGCTAGAGGACGGAGTTTTCAGTCCTCTGTAGTCAAGCAAGTATAATAAACAACAGAAAGATGTAAAAGAAACACATCTAAGACAACCAGGAGAAAGTGGGTGCTCATTTCTAGGATATTTTGGAAGACAAAGAAAGAGAACCCCAAGATTATATCCAAGTAGAATCGGAAATTATATTTTTTACAGATGAGCCTTAAAAATAAAAATCCACAAAGTTAAGCATAGGGGTGAGATGACTAAGGTATTTTTGTTTCAGGAACTAAGGTATAAAAAGAAGTGATTAAAAGAGACCTAAAACCTGTATTTGCCTCTGATGCTGGGATATATATGTTTCTCCTCAATTAAAGTAATAGATACATAAGAAAAAGCCACACCCTTTCTTTCTTGCTTTGGGATAATGGAAGGGATGTGATGCTTGGAGCTGCAGCAGCCATTTTGTGACACTGAGGGGAAAAGCTAAAGAATTGCAGAAGTGCTGCCTCAGGGCCCGCCCTGATGTCACTGAGTTGCTAGATGAACCAACCCTGCGACTGCCTACCTCCAGACTTCTACTTATATGAGATAATAAATCTTCATTATTTAAACCACATTTATTCAAGTGGCTTATGACTTATAACCAAGAACATCTTGACTGATACCCCTGGGTCCTCCATCACTGTGGTGATCACTCATCGGAAAATCACACTACTGCCGAGACAGTGTCTGCCTTCCAGACTGAACCCTCTCCAACAGCCTCTGTGGCTGTAGTGGCTTCACTCGTGCTGTCCCAGCCTCCTGGAGGGTGCGGGGCCTCTCCCCCAGCACCTCATTAGTTGTCCAGTCTCTTAATGATGACCTCTGGCATTGCCACTGTCCCTACCTAAGCTTGCTTTCCTGTAAATTACCCCAAATCTCCTTTTCCTTCTTACACTCCCCCTCCACACTACGGACCAGGCTCTCGGGGCGGTTGATTTCAGCTCAGCACGAGCAAGTGAACGGCGGACGCACAGTCGTGCTAAGAAATGAATGCCAGCCGACTACGAATGAGCTCCCCTTGTCTATGTGCTTTACAAACGCAAAAGAAATTGCACCAGAATTTTCTACATTGAAAAGTTTCAGGAATAAGGCCTTTTGTGTGACTTAGAAAGTTGGTTTTCAAAAATAAAGTTGGATAGACACCCACTTGGCTGCACGTGTGTTCAGTGCAAAGTCCTGAGAAAACCACTGTAGGTAAAAATGCTATGAGCCTAGAATAATCTCACGCCAGGTGAATTTCAAAGAGTGGGACAAAGCAGAGAGAAGCATTTCTGTTCTTAGAGGAGAGAGTGTTAGGGGAAGAGGGACCCTCCTGGAGACTTTTAAAGTCTCCGCATGGCTCAGTGGGTCGGAGCAATGTTCCATGAACCGAAAGGTTGCCGGTTTGATTCCTGGTCAGGGCATGTACAGGAGACAGCCAGTCGGTGTTTCTCTCTCATATCTCACATCGATGTTTCTCACTCTCTCTTTCGCCCTTCCTCTCTCTCTAAAATCAATCAGCCAATAAAATTTAAGAATATAACATAAAGTCACATGGTCTAGGAAGCCAAGTCTGTAGAAGGACCCAGCCCAGCCCGGGGACCGCAGAGCTGACATTGCTGACCAGGTCTGCTTTGTTTCCTTGGTGACCAGGTGCTTCCCTGTCTGAGAGCCTGCAGGAACAACTCAGTCCTCCTGAATGACTGAATTTCACACTCAGGACCACCACTGTGCCATACTAAGGTTCCTAGCCGTCCACTCATTTGCCCAGTCGCTACCTCTAACCCCCACCTGACCTCCCTCTGACAGATTCAATGCCAGTCCTAGGCCTCGTGCTGTGGGGGCCTCAGCCAGTGGTCCTCCACTCACAGCCCACCTTCAAACTCACATCTACAGTAACCCACGCCCGCTTTGGTGCTCTAAGCAGGGCGGGACCACAATTCCCCTGAAGGGCCAGGCCTTCGCGCGCTGGCCCAATATCAGAAGCCGACCAAGGGGCCTGGTGAGCTTGCCAGCAGGCCGGCAGGGAGGAGGCTGCTGACATTTGGGCATGAGGCAACCAGGGTTTGGACCCCAAATGCAAGATGATCTCTTCTGTAACATCGAGCTGGCAAACGGGGGACCTGAGTCTATGGAGTTTTGTGCAGCAAACATTTCTCTTGAAGGCAAAAGCAAAGCTGAGCACCTCTTTGCTTTCCGCTATCCCAAAGCAAGTGCTTTGGCTCACAGTAATGACGCCAGTTTAAACGGAATCGACCACGTGGAAAGCCCAGGTAACTGAGTTAAGGTCCACTCGTTAAAATACGGAGAGTCTGGAGCCAAGCGGTCTACACCGTGACCCTGGGTCCAAGTCCACAGTGTGTGTCTAAGTCACCTGGCCAAGCCTCTTGATTCTCTAAAGAACGAAATGATGCAGTGAACAATACTTAGGTGAAAACAAATCTTTTAAGCATAAAAGCTGAATAATTATTTATCTTTCGTTGTTTGATAGAAGTTGTCTAATGACTACCTTGTCTTATATTTTATAATTACCTCAGTTATGAACCATCCTTCATCGGCCACCAAGGTCAAAGGAGAGACAAACTTCCCTTTCTTGTAATAGAACCTGCTTGGTATGTCTTCTTTCTCATAGACAGTCATGTGCCCCACTGTCCTCAATTTGTTGTATATCTGCAAAGAAAATTGAGAGTGACCAGTTTTCATTCCCCTTTCTAAATATATGTGAATATTTGCTGGATGTGGATGGAGGAGAGGGAGGACCTTATAAAACTAAAGAAAGACATGACCAAAACAATGGATAGATTCGACTATGCAAAAATGAGAAACTTTTGTATGCTTTAAAAAACAGGGTGGCTTTATGCAGTACGACTGGAGCACCCCTCAACACATGTGCCCCTGTAGGCATGTAGAAAGATGTGTGCCACAAACTGGAACAGCCCCAAAGCCCAGCAACAGTGAGAGGGACAAAGGAACCATGGTGTGGCTTGGCAGAGGAATACTATACAGCAATGAAGAGGAATGACTTACAGCTACACAGACCACCTGGAAGAATCCTGGGGATTTCAGTTCAAGACGAAAAAAGAAATGTTGCCGAAAAATGTAGACAAGAGTTTTCCTATCACGTGAAGTTCATATAACTACAAAACTAAGACCATGGGTGGCAAAACTATAAAGAGAATTAGGGAAATGATAACTCAAAATTTAGAACACTGGTTTTCTCTGAGGGGGCTGCAAAGGTGACGCGGTCTGAGAAGTGCACACAGGAGTTACCCAGGTAACGGCAATGTCCTACTTCCTAACCATTTGTTGAATATAAGGTACCATTGTAACATGATCCCTTATACCTTACACATATTTTATAATAATTTTTTGGTATCTACTAAATGATAAAGGAACAAATTACAAATACTTATATGAAAATACTAACATAAAATTAAAGGGAAAACGATAAATTGGGCACCACACTAAGATCATAGAGAGAGGATTTGTTCTTTGACCTACAGCACGTCCTACCTACACTTGAATCCTAAAAGCACTAGTAGTTGTTTGCCACTAATTACACGGCTAGTTTCATGATGAAGATGTAAACTCTGTGCATATTTCCAGTATTTAGCGACCACTTAACTGTTTATGGCTAAAATTAAAATCTACTGGCTGACGCGGCCTTTCTGGCCTTTAGTCAGCAATTCTTCCTGGCTATAAATGAATATAAATTTGAGTTTATCCACTCAGCTCTGAAATTAATTTGTCTTCAGGCTGCTTAGCAGTGGGCTTCCGATGGCACCATGAGTTACGATTTCCTACTCAAGAAAAGCCATAGTTCTTAAGGGGAGTAAGGAGCATTTGCAGGAAGCTTTTGGAGAACAGGAAAATCTGATGCCATATAACAGCTCTCACACACTGGGGTGTCCCTCACATGACAAACTGTCACCCAGACATGGTCCCCACCTGGGAATAATCTACCAACTGCTTCAGGCGGCTTGCAACTGCCTGGTTTCAACACCCCATTGGAAGAAGCACTTCCTAGCTCATAAGCTGTCGATGCCACAGCATTCTGGAAACGGCACCTTCCTAAGAGCCAAACTGGAGACAGGGATGATGCTCCCTGCCAGGGAAATGGAGCTTCTTTGCAAGAAGCATTTACGGGGGGACCTGCCGATGTGTAAAGTCGTCTTCCCATTTCATACTTATGGAGTTTATGGGGGCGCTGCAGAAGCACATTTCACGTTTCCACTTCCTGAGGGAAAAAGGGGGTTCCCCTGGGGAATGGGACAAAGCCGGGGAGGACTGGCACTGTTGGCAACTGTGTTCCTCAACCCTGAAGCAGACAGGTCTTAGGCTCCCATGGGAGTGGGTGGGGCTGGGAGGAGAGTCTCTCTGGGCCAAAGGGAAGGGACCCATGTTCACCCCAGCAGCCTTGCAACACCGACGCCCTTCCATCACCAACTGGTATCACTGCTTCACTGCTGTGAGGATGGGTGGGGGCACCAGGCCCACCCAAGGCCTATTCCTGGCACCCCCACGGTTGGCACCACCACAGACGGTGGCCTGGGCCTCCCTGGAGGAAACCCCCCATCCTGGTCCAGAGCGGTTTCCTCTGGGGGTGAGCAGAGGCCCCAAAGCCTGTTCTGGGAGGCAACTAGGCCTCATGGGGCAAAGCATCTGCCCAAAGGTACCCTCGTGTCTGCTCATTTTGTCAGGGCGACTCACCGAGTTCTGCCAGATGTGATTAGTGTCTGGGAAGAAGGGTAAAGAGAGGCCTAGTTATCTCAAGGTGCTGAGTTCCTGGTGGGCAGTGACTGAGAGGAGTGAGCTTGGTCCCACACCTTCCTGGGAAAGTCCCCCTTTGATGGTGACAATCGTAATAAGTGACACGTGCATTGTCCTCGCAGCAGGAGGACAATGCCTGCTTCTGTGCACGTGCCATACAGCAGCGCAGGAAGGAGGTTACATGGACACAGACAGAGAAGTGGCAGAGGGGCCGGTTAGAAGGCCGCCCAGCTAGGACAGAGCTGGGAGCTGAGCCCCACCCCATGAGGGTCCTGATCGTGAGGCCCACACAGCCTCAGCTGGCCCACTCCCCACCTTCTTATCGCTGGGTCCCTGACGGACACGGAGCAGACTGGTGGTTGTCTTCCACGGAAACAGCCCTCTGTGTATGCATCTGACTTGGCCTGAGAAGTGCTGCACTGGGGCGAATAATAAAAATCGCCCTCTTCCTGGCTAAGCCCTCGACATGCTAAGCACCGCCCATCCTTGATCTCATTTAGTTGCCACTAAAATTCAGGGCGGTAGATACCAGTATACCCACTGCAGAGAAGAGAACACAGAAGCAGGGAGGCTGAAAGCCGGACAGAGGTTGCCCAGCTGCTACAGGATGAAGACCGAGCCCGAAGTCCGCCCACCCTTTCCCATCTTGGGGCCTCTTGCCTCAGAGTGTCTCCCAGGCGCCGGCCAAAGGCTCACTACAGGCCCTTGGTCCTTCACTTGCTGCAGGTCGCCCAGGCTGATGTACTTATTCAGCTCGATCACTTTGTCCATCCAGAAAACGTCAGTCATTCCGTGATCCGAGAAGATGATGACATTGAGCTTGTCCTGCAGCTCCCGCTCCTGTGGGTGGACAGAGGCACTCATGATGATGCTGAGAGAGAGAGAGAGAGAGAGAGAGAGAGAGGGAGAGGGAGGGAGAGAGAGAACGGGAGAGAGAGGCACTTTTGGAAAGAAGTCTTGTAAAGAGGTATTTTAAACTACGCTTTCTAGGACAAAAAGACACTTTCCAATTCTGAATTTAATCATCTACTCTTCCCCCCGATGACACAACTCAAAATCTCAGCAGAAGCACTTTGCCGCGGGGGGTGGGGCACCCTGGTCCCCGCTCCAACAGTGCTAAAGACAACACACACAGGCCTTCTGCCTCGCAAGGCGCCCACATGTTGTTATCTTGGGCTCTTCCAACAAGCATATGTGGTAATATGAGCACTGTCACTCACCCATTTCGCGGATGTGAAAATAAAGCCCAGGACCTTGCTTAAAAAGCCATTCAGCCAGGACGTGGCAGAATGAGGGATGAAGCCTGGGTCTGGCTCCCGTGCCCATGCCCATGCCAAGCTGGCTTCCAGACTGACTAGGTTGGGCACTGGGCCATCCCGCCAGCCGAGCCAGCTAATGACGCAGGGCTGTCATTCCCACCCACTGGTCTGTCTGTAAAAACAAGGGGTCTCTTGGTACCCAAAAGGCTTGTGTGAAGAGAAGGAGAGAAGATGCCGAGGGGTGTGACAGTGAGGGAGACAGAAAGAGGGTGACAAAAAGGCAGGCTATCCCAGTGGTCCTTGTTTCTGGTCACCTGGATCCACTGGGTCATGTGCTTGAAGATGGTGTCCACAGCCTTCAGGGCGTCTTTCCTCTGAGGCGACGAGGGCCCGTAGTGGTGGCCTTCCACATCGATGCGCTCATGATATATGGCTGCCAGGTCAGCCCGGCCACTCCTGGAGGGAGCAGAGGGGGTCGGTTACAGCTGAGAGAGGCCCCGCTGGCCTTCTCCACTCTCTCCCAGCAGCAGGTCACCTGTGAGGGCCAGGCAGAGCTGACCCCGTCAAATGAACAAGGTGATACAGGCCAGGTGGGTACTGGAAATATCGGGGGATCACTGCATAAAGTACATGATAGCCTAACTACTATGCTGGGCACCTGAAACTAATACAGAATAATAGTCAGTGTAAAAAAAGAAATAAAAAGCTATATTTTAAACACATATACACGCACACGAATGTCTGTAGAAGCCCTCCACATAGTGCTGCCCCAGAGGATCTATCATTTATTGAGCCCTTGCCATTGTTTTACATCCCACTGGCAGTTGCACCTGCTGTATGCCAAATCCTAGCTTAGAGCTGTAGGAGAATGAAGCACCACCCCTAGGGCAAAAGACTTCTACAATTTAGAGGGTGAGAAGGACACCAAGTAAAATTGCTGGCCAAATGTCCTTTCCTCTTTTTAGAACAAAACAAATTGACCCCTCATTACAAATGTCATGACCGCCATCTTGCACGATGAGGATTGGGTCAGGTTGTTTTCGGGTGTTTATTACAGGTGCTAGTATCAGTATTCACACTTGCTAATGTGTGAATGACTCACCCTCACCCCCTCACCCCCTCAGCATCTAAAGGCAGCAGAGCACAAACGTCGCTTTAAGGCTTGCAAGTGTGTAGGTGGCGGATGAACGTTCTTCCTGCACAATGGCATGTTCACACATCCCCCTACAAGTGTTTGAGGCCCAAGTTCCCTACACCGATGGGCGATGGCGCTTCCTGCACCACTGTGTTTGAACATGTGGAGCCTTCCGGAACAGCCATTTGCTCAGATAAGCCTCAGCACGCAGATGCTTCGTGCACTTGGACACACAGCCTCCCAGATGCACGATTCACACAGTGTTACCTGTGTTTAGGTGTGGGGCTTGTACGTGGAGAACACTTCACAAACGAGCTTACCGTTGCAGTGAAGGTCAATGAAATGTTTTTGAGTCACTTCGTCGTAGACGCCTCGCTTTGCTACAGCAGCCATTGGGCTGCTTTCTTTTCGGCTCTTTGCCATATTTGCAAACCTCGATGGGATCAGAAAGCCAGGAATTCCCACAGATGTGCCTGATGGCTTTGTGTCAGGAAGCTGTCAACTCCAGATGTTGGCAACACTGGATTTGGGATGCTTCAAGTCAGGGATTTCTACATGTGCCTTTCGCGAAAGGCTTCGAAGTTGGGTCTCTCCGATTCATTCGGGACCTACGTCTTCAGGGGCTGGGAGCGCTTGCCTGTTTGGAGTTTAGCTGACAAGTTCTTGGTCGCCAGCTGTTTTCCACATGGGTCTGGTCTCCATCACAGGTCAGCTCATTTGTCATGGAGCGGTTGGCTGAGGAGCGATGGGTGGAAATGTCTGCAGATCTGGGATTGGCTGTTTATAGCTTTAAGGTCCAGGAACCATGCCAGAAGGACATGTGGTCATCAGCCCAGTTACCTGAGAGCTGCAAAGGGCCCCTAGACCTGGGGTTTCAGGGACACGCAGGTCTCCCATCACCTCAGGATTTTGTCCAGACTTCTTTTCAATGTAAAAAGTTCATAATGTCACATCCATTTTTCTGACTGAAGTGGGTGGGAAAGAGAAAGAATTAGGGGGAAAGAAGTGGAGGCGACTTAAAGGAATGGTTGAAGTTACTGACTGTTAACAAAAACAATCCAAAACTGACAAATAAAGCCAAAAAAAATAACTGTCTGCCTTTCCAGTGTGGTACCAGAGCAGCGTCTAATAAGCCTGCTCACGGGTCACCAGACTTAACTACCGATTAGAGCCCCGTAAAGTTAGCTGTTACCCTGTAGAAAACCAACAGGATGAAATTACTTTTATCTGATAGAAACAGCTGTCCCAAAGATTGTGGCTGATTATCCTCTAAGTTATTAAGCATTTCTGCATCTGACAGTAATTGTATCCCATCGTTCTCGATCATTCTTTTTTTTTTTTTTTTGCTTTAATAGGAATGCTTTATTATTCCTGCTTGAGTTTCTAACATAGCTTATAAAGTGAAAACACTGCTTTAATAAAAAATGGAATACTATTGGTTACAGGAAACCCTGTCTCTCCTCCTTCCAATCGACTGGAGGAGGGGCCCCTCACTCTCTGGGGCTGCTGACAAGGGCCGTGGCGGAACCAGAGGAGGGGCTGAGCAAAGCTGCAATGGCGCTGGGGCCTGGGCCCGAGTCACTGGCTGTGAACACTGCCGGGGCAGATTCACGGAAGGGGGAAAGGCCAAGCACCTGCCAGTAGGATTTGGTGTCTAATTCCGCTTTGTATATCCCGTCTGCAAACGTATCACTGGTCATGAGGCCGCGGAACTCTCCAAAGTCACCGGTTTTCCCAGAGGCGAACAGCTCCCAGGCCTCGCCAGCAGTCTCTCTGAACACTTTCACAGCCACAGGGAGAACAGGGCTGCCTCGGACGGCATCCCTGTTTCTTAAACTCTCCTTTTACCCGGACTTGTCATCTCCTGATTCCCTCAGAAACACATGAACTTGAACTGTTGCATAATTCTCATATACTTATGTAGTGAGCACATGACAGAGTTTTAATTGTGAAAATTATACTTTGACAGGGCATCTGAACTAGAAAAACTGGGCTGAAATGCTCACTTCTCTTCTTACTAACCTGGGGGTCTCTAAATGTCTCTAAGTCTCACTTTCCCATCTGACAAACCTCCTCCAGGGCTGTCCTGAGTGTTTAATGAGCTGGGGTCTGCATAGTACTTGACACAGTAGAAGGGAGGCAAAGGGAACGAGACAGCCCCCATTTGTCTTTCCTACGCAGACGGGCCTCTAGATGGCTTTGCTGAGCTTGTGTTCTCACTCCTCTTCCTCCGAGTCACAGGGAGGAGGGACAAAGGCCAGGACGTTGGAGCTGTTGCAGCAGCCTAGAGTATGACAAAGGACAGCAGCTCGGTCCACCCTTCCCGTGGCCGCACTGTCACTTGACCAACCTTTGGAGAGGCTGCGTCAGGCCGTCTGCCTAGCCCGGCCAGGCCCGGCAGCACCGCCGGGCCCCTGCAGGCGCGCGAGGCTGTCTGCACCCCAGCATGAGTTACTCAGCCTTATTGGGCTCCTGCCTCCCACATCTTCTCCTGCCCACTGAATCACAAACATCCTCCAAACAGAACTTCTGGGAGGATGGTTAAGCAACGTGGGTCTCAAACTGCTTCCTTCTCTGACAGGCAGGGTGGTCACATGGGCATGGGTGTTGCCCGCGTGTCCCCTCAAGTGGGGTTGTGCACTGCTGAGCACCTAAGTCACCCGGCAGACCGTCGAGGTCACCATTCCGCCTCTACCCTGCGCGGGCCCCAGGCACAGCATGGCCCCAAAGAGGGGAACCGCAGAGAAGCAACCCTCCACATGCTCCCTGCCCAGGCCCATGCCAGGGCACCCTGGAGGGGTGGGCGTGGCCGGCAGGATGGAGGAGTCGCCTCTGAAGTGGTTTTCAGTCACTTCACTCTCAGGAGAGGCCCCCAAAGATGGGGTCCTAAGCCCCACAGGCAGGACTGGGCCCTGGCCCACCACCTCCTAGCTGTGTGAACCCTGAGGCAGCCATTGAACTGTCAGAGAGACAGCAGACTTTTGTAAGGGATGTGTGTGGTGGGGGGCAATATCTATGTCGTACCTGGATGTAGAGCAAAATGGGACAATGGCAATAAAACTTTTGCCACCATTCTAGCGCACGGGTGTTAAAAACATGCATTCTCTTCCTCCTCTCCTTTCCTCTACACTGGGGTCACCCCCGTGCAAAGGCAGCACCTGACAAGCATGTGACTTGGGTCAGTGAAGCTGGCTGAGCACCGGGGTCCATGCCCAGGTCAAACGCGGAAGCCTGTTAGCGCTTCCCACACAGACGTGTGCAGGGTCCGGGTTGACATGGACCCTTTGCTGAACTGCTGGTCCCAGGCAGGACTCGGTTCAAGACCTTCACTGCCTCTCCTGCCTCCCGTTAAAGCCTATCTATCCTGCGTCCCTCTCTCTGCTCCTCAGACTAATAGCAGAATTGACAAAGAGGCTCTCTATAAGCAGTACTGACGGGGAGAAGTGCGTGCGTTTGTGTTTGCACGCTTGTGTGTGAGAGCTCTAAGTGCTCTTCTTCTTCCAGGGAGGAATCGGAGACAGAGCTGCAGAGGTGGCATTCTAAATGCGCCCCTTCACCCGGGGCTTCTCCGCCTGTGACTCACTGCGGGTCGCACACTGAGAGACCCTCCGGCTGCCACAACAAGACGGAGGCGAGGAAGATCGCACCGCCAAACAGAGTGTTGCATTATTGGGCGGTAGTTGTGGGACAACTATGTTGCCAATTTTCCCATTTGGCAGGGCCACAGACACCAGGGAGGGCAGGCCTTTGGACAGGTTGGAAAGAGCCTCCGTAGACAGAGACCCACCCGAGGGCCCCAGCTCTGCCCGTCTGCTGCGCCTGCCGCACCATCGGCTTCATCTACACAAACCAGGCGGCAGCGCAGCATCGCCGTGCAGCCCCCGGGGTGAGAAAAGAGAGCGGAGCAGGCAGGAGGCGGCGGCGCATAGCCCGGGCCACAAGCCACACGGTAGAATAGGTTTACTCCCAGGTTACTTCCTCCAGGTCCCGTTCCTGCCTTCTGCCCGCACCCTCCCCGCCGCCCTAAAATTTTAATTTGTTCCTTCTCAGCTTTTAAGTATTTTAAACTTCATTTCTCCCCAGCCTGTCCCTCAGAGCCCGGAGCTTCACGTGCCCTGGAGGACCCTCGTGATGGGTTTCCATGGAAGTAGAATTGTCCCAAGAAGGGGCAAAGGAAAGGCTACTTTCCCCTGTCACCGCTCGGTGGGGGTGACTGCTGCCCCCCAAGATGGCTGCGGTGGCGGTGGCAAGAACAGGACTCAGAGTTTATTGGTCCACTCCATCTGAGACAATCTTAGTTACAGGTCAGTTCATGTGGCCAGCACTAGGGACCTGCATGCCATGCCTGCAGTAAGATGGCTCTCAGAATCTGCCCGGCGTGAAGCCAGGCTCTTTCTCTCGGGAGGATGCAGGGTCTTCCGTGGTCTCCACCCTCTGACTACTTGGGTCTTCTGCCTTGACCCCACCCAGGAGACCCACCCGGTGGCCAAGGTGACCCCACGTCCGGCCCTGGAAACATAAGAACCCCAACATCCTCAGCCTCTTGGTGGCTGATTTTTCACATAGAACCCCAGCTGGTGACCCATCTTGATGTCCGCTTCCAGTGATTTCTGATACTGACGTGTGGCTTTGTCCTGACCTGTCTTGGTCACTTGCCCTGAGAAACCCCCATGGGCTTTTCAGGACGGCGTTCCTGACTGCTCCGTTTTTCAAACTGTGTGTTATGTTCGAATATGCTGACTGCTTTGCCTGTTTCCAGGAAGAGGGTAAAGGAAACCACTTTCTAAACCTCTTTCACCCCACCTCCTCCCCCTTTGCCAAATATTTATTCATGTCTTCTGAGATACAAGCATTCGTTAAATCGCTACCTCTGTGAGGCATTATTTCACCTATAGGAAACCTTCTTCGTTCACATGAGCATTCACATTTGGTCCTAGAAACCAGGAAGAACAGTGGCATGGTTAAGAACCCAGGACACTTACTTGAAGGAGTCGAGAGCATCGCTGATGGCATTGGCGAAATTGATATCCGTTGGGACGTTTTTATATTCTAGGCAGTACGTGGGTCTGACTCCAAGAATCTCAACCTCACAGCCTACGAAGGAAAAAGAAGGTCAATGGTTACTTTCTTCAATAATCGAGGTTGGGTTACGAGCCTCTTTTGGGAAGTAAGTACAATTAGTCAAAGTAAGATTTTGTTCATTCTCATGAAATGAAAGGACTCATCGCTGGTAAGTGATCGAGTTACCTGTAATTTTGTTTAACTGGAGCAGAGCTTCTCAAAGGTCATTCCTACACAACACTCGTGTTCCCTGACAGGGACAGGCAAAAATTAGTTAATAACTGTCTTTCCCAGTTCCCAAATTTGAAACAAAAAATTAATTAGTGCACAGAAATGTCTCAATTAAACTGTTTTACCTGTGGATTTTTTTTCTTAACTACTAATTCTCCCACTGTACCCTTGCCTATTCCAAAATCAAGTGTTAGGTGGTATCTGATTAGTCCACAAATAATAAAATAAGTATTTCCCTAGTCTAACTGGACCTAGAGGCACTGCCCTAGATTAGCAAGCCGAAAAGTCACTGAGTAAAAGCAAGGACTCTGAGCTGTGACCTTGACTCTCCCAAAATGAAGTAAAAGAATAAAAGACATTCAGATGTTAGGAGACGCTTCTCTGTCCCAGGGCCCTGGAGAGTAGAAGCGGTTGCTCGGAGCAAGAGACACTCAGCCTTACCAGGATAGAAGGCAGGAGAGGGATGAGCCAGTTTCAGTTTGAATTAGTCGGGTGATTTATGGGGTACCTACTATGAACTAGTTACTGTGTTCAGACATGGTGGAGACAGAAATGTACCAGTCAGAGTCTCCAACCTGGAGCATCCCAGAGAGGAGTCCAGTCTAAGTGAGGCGCACCCTTGCTGGGGGGTGTGGGGACTCGGGTGAGGGGCACTTCCCCCTGGAAGCCTTCCTCGAATGCCCATGTTGGGCTCAATCTTACAGACCGCATCTAGCCAATGCGTTGTTGGAGGAGGGCAGGCAGTGGCAGTGGAGGTGGGAAAGAAAGGGACGTCCCAAGCAAAGAGAGCAGAAGAAGCAAAAGTTCAAAGTTAGAAACAATAAGGTGTGCGTGGAGAACTGTCAGCACAGTACGGTTCCAGACAAGGGCTATCGTGGGACCAGATGGTGAGCTTACTTGTAGCCCAGGGGAAATGATTTCCAAGGTGGAAGTGAGTAAACGTAGGAAAGGCTGGGAATGTGGGGAGAAAGGAGTGTTTCTGTCAAGGAACACATTAAGCCGACTCCTGGGTACGTCTGCTTACAGCTGGTAACATCTGGTCTACAGTTGGTTCCAGCTGATTTATTAGAAGGTGGGGTAGCCTCCAAGGAGAATTCCTTAGCCCAGCGTTACCATAGCAAGCTTTGACAGCTCCACGGAGACCCCGGCTCTCTCGGCCTGATCTCTTGGGTTCAGGGAGCACAAGGCTATCTGAGACCATTAAGAGAAACCTAGGAGGCAGGAAGCTGCCCTTCTAAGACTTGTTCGTTGAGTTGGATGAACAGTTTAGAGGCCCCCAGAGTAAATCCTGCCCGTGAGTTCTTGGAAAATATTCATCGTTGGGAGAAATGTCGGCAGGATCTTGACCAGTTATAGCACTTAACATACTTGAGTTTTATTGGTTGAAGATTATTTATGGATGCTTATCGTTCTCTCGCAGATATTTATTCAGCCAGATATGAGTGGGCCCATACTTTGTACCCACTGTGTGTTCAGTGCCAGCGGTCAGAAGGCAAACAAGACCCCACCCATCCTTCGAAACATGAACAGCCTCGCACAATGTGGCCAGGTACCTTCTTCTGGCACATCCGACGTATGTCAGGTGTGGAATGGAATTTTGACTATTGTTTTTCAGATAAGAGAAATGATACACCTTTTGGTGTTTGTATATTATCAAACTATAAGTGTTTTTGTATAATAATTATTGATCATGTTCTCTTAATGTTTTATTGGATTAAAATGAATCTGGATTTAATATTGGCATAGTAATGTAGTTCATGTGAGAAATGTATACTTGCCTCAGGTTGGAAAATGATGTAAAATTTTTTTACTGATTAATTACACATAGAATTGTATAGTAAAATTAGATACAATGTGTGGCAAAGTGGATCTGTTGCAACGCTGTCATGGAATTTTTTTATTTTTGAAAATTACAATGAATTTTAACTTAATCAAGGACCATGGCAGCATCCTACCAAAGGCTAAGGGTAGGACAGGAGAGTGGAGATAAATTCCCCCATGTCCTTCACTGAGTGTAAGGCAACCTCATCAAAGGCCAGGGAAGGACCTCAGGGTGGAAGGAGATCTTCCAAGTTGCAGAAAGTTGGGGAAAATGCTGGAGCAGAAAAACACACTCAGCGATCCAAAAATCAGCAGCATAAACTTTCCATGTGAAGAATAGAGAGATCTTCAGTGGACAAATTTTCAAGAGCACTAAGGGGATAATGCTCTCTTCCCTCGTGACATTGGAACCTGGAGGAAAATGAATCTGACTAAAGCTTCAGAAAAGGCCAGGCCCAGCTCAACTACAGAGCAGGGTGACTTAGCCTCCACCTGGCGACCTGACCTAGGAAGGAGCATGGACTCTTCAGGGGAAAATAGGTTTGGCTACTCTCTCTGCTGTTGTTTTTCACACGATGTTCAGCATATAATAAATAATCATGAGCTATGCTAAGATGCAGGGAAAGGTGCCTCATAATTAAGAGAAAAATGGTCAACAAAAGCAGATCCACAGATGACATAAATGTTGCCCAGAAAGGGTGATGATAAAAGAAATTTCTTTAAAATATTATTGGCTATTTATGTATTAGGAGGTCTACAACATGTGTAAACATAAGTAAAATAGATGACAATAAGAATACAAAGAATATATGTAAACAAATGGCATCATTGAAAAATTCTGACAGTATTTGTGAAGAAATATAATATTTCAAGGTAGACATGAATAAGTTAAGGATGCATGTTGGTATGTCTAGAGGACCCATTAGAAAAAAGATAAAGTCTGACATCGATGGAGAATACACAATAAGATTCTAAAAGTGATTAATGTAGGGAGATACAGAGAAATAAAAAACAGTTAAATTAAAAAATAATACAGGATGGTAGGCTTAATTCTAACCATATCAATAATGACACCATTATTGCCTTGTAGTCACTATCCTCTCAATTGTAAACACTATTCTAGTACTATCAATTAGTTTTACCTGCTTTTGACCTCCATATAAATAAAATAACTCAGATTAATTGAAATATTTAGTAAAATAGTAATAAAAAAGTAAATTTTGCATATAGTATTTTTACTGATACTTTTGTGTTTAAATCAGCCATCTTACTACACCTTGTATTTGTCACACATTTGATAGCTCTTCTCTTCTTTCTTAATTTCTTTTGAATTACCATATTTTGTCATTTATAATGTGCACCCATGTTTTTGGGTGTATTATACATGGGATTATTATACCCATGGTATGTAATCATTATACCCATGTATAATATGTATCCTCATTTTTCCCTAAAAAATTTGGGCAGAATATGCGCACTACATGGCAAAATACAGTAAGTATATATATTATTATTTTTGTTCCATTTTACTTCCATTAGTTTTCTATTTATATATTTTAGTTAATCTTTTCCTGGCATAATGCCCTTGAGATGATAAAAATTGAAATATTGGTTTATTGAAGTCTAATATAAATTTTCACTTTCACAACTTCTTAGGCAGGGCAAAGGCATTTGAACACTTCAGCTCTGCATTTTACATTCCTCCCACTTTTTGTTCTTCCATTGTAATGCATTTTAATGCACTACAGAGTTTTAATCTGGAAAATCATGATTACTAATATTAATTTACTTTTACCTACATATTTACCTGTTCTGTTTCTCTTCCGTCCTTCTTCCATCCCTGTGCTTTCACTGTGACCATTTTCCTTCCACTGGAAGAACTCGGTATGTCCTTTACTCTAAACCTGCTGGCAATAAATTCAGGTTTCTTTGTTTCTAGAAAAGTTCCTTATTTTGCCTTTATTTTTGAAAGATATTTTCACTGGATATAGAATTTTGTGTTGATCATTAGTTTTTCTTATCACTTCGAGGATATCACTCCATTACTTTTTTAGATCCCCATATTTCTGTTGGAAAGTCAGCTGTCAGTCTTATTACTGCCCCTTCG